>CM063502.1:6530094-6767594 GCA_032207245.1 Pardosa pseudoannulata | reverse complement strand
TGCTATAGTTTGTCAATTTTTTTGAAAATTACATTGAATTGATTTACGTGTCCTTGACAACAGCAACAAAAATTTCCTTTTTTTTTTCAATTAAAGAAACCGTTATATTTCCATGTATATACGTGTATTTCTTACAAAAATTAACAAAGATAATTAAAATCCGCTTTATGATCCTCATCTAGAGCTACAACGTATTTCAAAAAAAAAAATTTTTTTCAGGGTAATCAGAAACATTATCTTTTCTAAGATTTATTTCTGGTCCGCTTTTTGCTTTCGGTACAAAACCTTCGCTGAAATATTTCCAAGATATTCCACAAAATGCCTAAAATCGAAAGTATTCAAACAGTTTTGGAAATTTGTCCCCTCTGACTATTGAAATGTTTATGTATCTTGTTTTATTGCCCTGATAGAGATGGGATTCGCAATACATTTCATCAAATCCTTAGGATGAGCATTCTGGAAACAATGAAGACCGGTAGTACTTTGTTTAATGCGGGGCAGGGAGTATCAAGTTTTACTGAGAGGCATTTTTTATTCGTTGATTAAAACAGTAACAGAAATTGAAATTGATACATTCATACAGTTGCTGATATTTTTATTTCTTTAGTATTCATGTCATTGCATTTTGTTTTAACCAAATGATATTAAATTTAGTTGAAATAATATAAATAATATTTGTGCTTGTTTTTAAATACATATTTTAAAAATCATGTAAATCATTCTACCTACTTTTTTCCTATTTTACTAGCAGCTTTTTTTTTTTATAAATTTGTCTTACAGAATTTCAGAGAGTGATGGAAGGTCTAGTAATTTAAGCAAAACAGAATTAAAAATATGGTAATTTGGTTGAATTAAGACGGAGAACATAGAGTAACTGCCTTATGAAATGAATTTGTTGGTTTGAATCCCTCTTAATATTTTTTTTTCTAAAAATGAGTTCTCCTAGTCATCTGAAATCAGAAGTAGATACGATTCTAATTGCAAAAATTGACCATGTACACCAAACCAGAGCAGTAATTGAAGTGGTTGAGAGCTCAAAAACAAATTGTACTTCTGACACCGATGGGAATGATGAAGACCGAGAGGATTGCATATATCAAAGACCTTGTTAAGGAGCTATTGAATGAACATCAACTCACTTATCTTGACACCCTTCATTAAAATGAAATACAATTATTAAAAGAATTCTTACTAGACACATACAGACAATTAAAAGTCCTCAATATTTGGTTTCAATCGGGTGCTGCAGTAATGTCTCCCATTTAAGAGAACAGCATGAAAAACAAGGATTTTCAACAACTTTCAACTGTGCATTTATCAAATTAAATTGATGAAATTAATAGGAAGGGTCTAAGTCTGAGATCGTTACTTTCTATAATATGACTAAAGGAATAGTCGAGAATTTGGACCAATTATGTAAAAAAATATATTTCAAGAAGTTATAACTGTAGGTTTGTTTCATAATCTTTTTTTTTAACATTGGCGCAGTAAATGCATTAATGGTATTTAATGCACAAAGGGAGTTAAGAAGATCAACAGAGTAAAATTTTTCGAAGTATTTTGTTGAGAACCGATTAAATCAAAAATAAATCAACTAATACTTGTCTTTCCTATGAACTACAGAATCGGACAAGCATCGAACCACTTTTGAAATCAGACACTTTTATTGCAGCTGCCAAATACAATAGTATGAATAAGGAAGAAACAGAGACAAAATTACTGAAAGTGGTTTTTAAAATGTTATAATTATATATTAAGGTGACTATAGGAAAGAAAGATATGTAGATTGTTTTAAAATTTACTCCTGATTTTTTTTCATTTTTGGATATGCTTCTAAATTGGAGATTTCTCAAATACAGTTTTAAATGCATATTTTTTCCTTTTGAAACGCTATGCTTTTGTTTTTATTTTAAAACTGTAAAGAAATAATAAAATGAAAATGGGTGACATATCTCTCCCTTGCGACTAAAAGCGTAGAAAAATCTCGTGCGCCTAAGGTAGAGTTAAAAGTCATAGTATTTATTAGAAAACTCTAAATTCATAAAATTCAAAATTGATTAGTATAAAAATTATGATATTTCCTTTTAGTTGAAGTTATTTTAGAAGCTATTGATATTTTTCTGAACTTACATTGATAGAGTTAAGATGAAATCGGAATTCCCAAGACTTTCATGGTATCAGAATCTCGTCATAGCCCTTGTCAAGATTCGTAGCATGAGAGATGGTTACAACTATTAAAGAAAAGAGTATGCCAATATCAAACTAAATCATAATAATGGAAACATTAATGCATATATTGATAATTCCCGTTTCTTCATTCATGTAAAAAAGCACATTAAATAACATTTCAAATATAGCTTAAAGAATAAAGTATCTTCAAGCTAAGATTCAGAAACGTAATTAACCGTATTCATAATTAGACTTTATGCTTGGAATTTTTTTTTCATCTTAACATTCCAAAAACGTGCTGTTAGGTGCTAAAACTTTCTTTGCTTTTGTTTGATTTTTAATTTCCAAGCAGTTTCAATGTGAAAAATCGGAAATAATATCATTTAAATAATAGCCATTTTTTTCACATTTTCCTTTGCTAACAAGTGCTTCATATCTGAAAAATAATTAATACTGATACATTATTATATATATTACATAAAAACATCTTGACGTGCCCCAAATCGTGTTAAAATATACGTCCAATCAACCTGCTTGAATTTCGAAATCTTAACATAATATTAATGAGTAAGTGCATTTTTAATGGATAGCTTGCCAATTTGATTACTGCGGATTGAAGGATTAACAAGTGTAAATTGTGAGACACGGCTATGAATGGTTTCGGCTGAAACTAGCCAAATAGTTGTAACATATGTCAGACTAAGAACATTGATTTAGTTAATAGCCATTGACTTAGTTAATAATTGGAAGTTTTGAGTCAACAGATAGGCATAGATAAAAATATTTTTTACCTATCTTCCTTTTCTGTGTTTACAAAAGCTGTGAAAATATAACTCAACTGAAAATTATCGACATTTCGCATTTTTTGGACGTATGTATGAGCTTTCTAAATATTTGTATTGCAATAACTTACAAAAAGTAGATTCCCATTTACCTTTTAACATGTACTAAGTCTCAGATAAGATCATAAATGCTACTAATATGTTAATAAAACAATTGAAAGCGTGATTGGAAAATGAATAATATTGCAGGGGTTTTTTTCGGAAAAATTACAAGTAAACTAGTCTCTGTTTTGGATGTGATTCAAGAGCATCAATAGTAAAACAATAATCAATCAAACTGTTTTTCAAAGTCTTATAAAGTGTTTCAAAGTAGTAAATATTTTAATCAATTTAGTAAACAATTGAATTTAAAATCTACAAGGATTTAATTCACTCAGCCTAGAGATGTCTAACATTTATATCAGATTGTGAGTCTTTGTAAAGTTTTTAAAGATTCTTAAAGGAGAAAAATATTTTACAATAATTATATGCCGATTAAAAGATATATCTTTTTAAATGATCTAAAGGTAACTAAAATGATAATTAAAATTAATTACAACTGATTTCAATTATATTTAAATTTTTACTCACTTTCAAATTCTTCTTTTACATTTAGAGCCGTTAAATTTATTGTACTAATAGTACATTAGCTCCTATAAGCAATTTCAACAATTTTTTTCACGCCACTATCCTTTACAGATTATAACAGTTTCCCAACCGTTATGCCCCTCCCCACCAACTCTTTCTAAAATTCTTACATTTACACTTAGGAATTCAAAAATTGAATTGTTTAAAAAAAAGAAACTTGAATCATAGATTTTGGGAAGAAATCATTTGGAAATTATTGAACAAACACATAAGTAGATTTTCAAAACATATAACGGAGAACTGAAATTTAAGTATAAAATAATTTTAATGAAAGAGTTTTTATATTATTTTCATATTTACTAATTATCTATTATTTAAATTTAGTGAGATCCTTGAGCTTGAGGTTTGCTGCAAAGATATTTTATGTTAAGTTCCAATTTACATAACTTCAGTCTCAGGTCTCCCAGTTTTGTTATATATAGCCAGTTTTTTTCAGCAAATCATAGCAAAATATGAAGATATAAAAGGTAACAATAGTAAGTTAACATATTTTCTTGCATTAGGATATTTGATTTCTGTGTCCTTACAAAGCTATGTCATATCTCTTTTTATATTAATATTTTCAATCTCAGACAAATACATTGGCCGTATCGTTCAAGTCAGGAAATTAGTTTGTTTCAATTCGGAAAATATTTCTTTTAAATCAGCCAATAAAATTTTCAGATGATAGAGAATAACATGTATAGCGGTATCAGTTATTTCCCACTTTTTGAACCGATGAAACTTTTCAAAATGTTTGCTGTAAATGTATGTCCGACTTAATAAAGGTTTAGCAACCAAGCATTTTAGTTTTTGTATCGTCAACAAGTTTATTTGTTCCTTTGATACATTAAATTTTCCGAAGATATCAGCTACATGATTTAGAAATTCCCTACGACCGTTAACATGTTATCTTAAAAAATCTTTAAGAGTATCAAATAGTTCCATAAATCCTTTCAAGTTTTTTCCTTTACAGAGCCATCGTACTTCAGTGTGAAGTGAAAGTCTCACATGGTCCTCATTTTGTTCTTCACAAAATCTTTTAAGAGACATTCACATTTGGCACTAGCTTTAATAGCATTGATACTCATTATCACTAAATTTAGGGCTTCATTTGGAACGAGAGAAATGTTTTTAGCTACCAGGTCATCTCTACGAATAACACAATGTACAAGAAGCATTTCTAGATGATTCTCATCTTTCATCAGTTTTAAGCTACCTTTTTTCTTCTTCATCACATTAGGAGCACCGTCTGTATCACAAAATATTAATAATATACCACTGCAAAAATATAACATCTAATGGATTTTTAGCATACTATATCTTTGAAGGTAGTGGGGATTTTAAATAATTTACTGAGCGGGATTAACAACTGAGTGTGTTCTGGCAAAATGTTCTGATAAAAAGCCACTAACCCCTACAATTCCCATTTTGTTGTATTTTTAATATTGCATAAGTTAATAAATAATTTTTTAATATTCAATGTATCAAAAACATTAATATGTTTTTAAAATTAATTAATTTAGCATATTACAAACATTGAAAAATAGCGGTAAAATGCAAAGATTCTTTGAAGAAAGTTTGTTTAAACAGTACAAAATCAAACAACCTAAATAAATAATATTTAGTTTTTCTCAAAACAGAATGAAATAGAAATGAAGTATAAAGTACATTAAATGTTTTCCTTAAAGATTTAATTGTTTATAATTTATTTCCTCACAGAAAGATGTATCAATAAAGTGATGTAAATGAAGAATTATATATTAAATTTGTTCTCTTATTCTAGAGCACAAAGTCAGATAACTAGGCAAGTTTCCACATGCCAGAATTTATATATATATATATATATATATATATATATATATATATATATATATGTGTGTGTGTGTGTGTGTGTGTGTGTGTGTGTGTGCATATAAATCCTTTTCTGGGCTATAGAATAAAAGAATATAAGTAAAAATTAAAAATTTCTTAACACTTAGTATAGGAATTGTTACTGCTTCAAAAAATATAAAGGAGGTCTTCAACTTAAAAGAAACTACTTTTACAATCGCACGCAATAGTACTAGCATATTAAATTTAAGCTACATCTTATTATTAGTAATATCCAATAATAAACGAAAATTTCCTCCTGTAAACATCTGGACAAATATAATTTTTTTTTTTTTTTTTTTTTTGTTTCAGATGAAGATGAATATCTTCAAACAGTTTTTGTCAACACTGAAGTATCACGATTGCGAAGTTTAAAAATCTAGAAATTCAACATCTGCAAATAAGGTTCTCCAATAATAGTATTTTTCAGTTGAGATTTCACTGAAGAGCGAGTCATTTATTCGAAATCTTTGTTTATGAGTCTCATTAATCATTGTGACAGGCTAGTGCATATCAGCCTTGAATCAATCTCTCCGTTCCCCTCTTTTTTAGGCCTCCAAATAACGAAATCGTGCTGCCAAATGACAGGGTGCAAGTTCACGGAGCAGATGTGTCATTGCAGATATAACTGTATATAAATGTATACAGAACAGTCATTTATATAATATATCCCTCTTAGGAACCGGTTTGGGGAACTAAGCTTTACACCTGGGATGGATAATTTGCGATTCCATTTTCCCATGCAGTGGTTTTGTGGTTATGATAAGAGATCTCGTATCTTTAGTACTTCTTTCCCCTCTTTCTTTACACAGACTTTTTTCGACAGTACTTGTTTTATTTGATGTGTGAAAACGGAAATGAAAGTTTTCTGTCAAACGGTTGAGGCCTGCCATGTAACTAAATCACGCACTTTTTTTTGTGCGCTTAACTCTAATTACATTGTTTAAGTGAATGAGTCAAGAAATGTAATATGATGTTCGTTAATAGGAGGGAAAAAATGTTCAGTAGTATTTAGAATACTTAGGTTGATAGCATGCTTATTTTCATGTGGAGACCTATACTTAGGCACCACAAAATAGCTGTGTTCCAAATAAAATTCCATGCCTTCTTTTTACTCTCAGAAATTTTTAATCCAACCTGTTATTACTCTTGTATTTATTCAAGTTTTTGATTAAACGGACTTTCCTCACTCCATCTAATTCCTCTACGTACTTAAATTCCGTCTTTACGTTTAAGTAACATTTAATGACATTACAGAATTTTAGGTGTGTCTATTAATAAGCATGCATAAAGTACTACAGTGACAAAAATCGTGAAAAAAACAGTACTCGTTATCGAATTTTTAATAGGAGTTTCAACAGTTACTTCCCATAATTTGCCTACACACATAGAGAAACGTATGTGCGTTATTTTTAAGAAAACTCTCGGTATATTTAAATGCACATTTTTGCAGTTACCTATGAATGTAAAAAGAATATCATTAAGTCCCTTTTCTAATTTCTATTGGTTTAATCTACTTTCAGTTCCTACACAGTGTAAAAGAAAAAATATTGATACTAACACAATTTTAAGCATTAATGAGGGCCAGCTTTCTAAAATCATTACAAATCATAATTTATGACTGCGAAATAACGATTAAATGATGCGTCATTGAAAAAAGATATGTGTTAAGAAAACACTGAGCAATAATTCTTCGTACAAAAGTTACTTTTGTTAAAGAATAAAATATATACAAAATTATAATACTTAAAGATTTTCTCAAATTAATTTCTTTTTATATTTTTGAGAGTAATTGAAAACTAAACTAAGTGCTTTAGCATAAATGAAATTCTTATCCAATCTACATTGTATTAAAGAGAACTCAAAACAAATCACGCAACCCATTGCAAACAAAAAATTTTGAATGATGATACCTATTCTTTTCATAGACAGCCCCGAAATTGTTCATCTTGATTCCTCATCCTAAAACAGAACGAAAGCAACATATAGAAAAAAATATAGCTATTGTCATTTTTTCTCCTTATTTCATAGCAGCAACACTGCTCCAAAAACTTTAGAGGAAACTTTAAGGTAACTTCCAGGTGTACTTTTTACCAAAGCTAGAAATACCTAAATGTAGAGACAGAACAATCTTTCACAAGTCCATATAAAACAAAGAACTATTCCTTTCTTTTTCCCTTGCGAAACACCAATACAAAAAGTAAATCTGAAGAATAAAATGAGGAGTTTTGAGCACGCTACTAACTCATCTATACAGCTCACAAGACAGTTTAGACAATCGCGCAGGATTTTTCTTTTTATATTTTGGCAAAGTGTGTGATCTTTACCAGGTGGTATAAGTGACCGTTATGGGGGTCTTTACTTTGTAGTAGCCGACAAAAACGTGGAAAAGATGATCTCCTTAAGAAACAAAACATTTCCTTTCAGGATAATCAAGAAGTCGGTAACAGTAGGGTCAGATGTGTGGGGTTGTCTGACTGGTTTTCTCCCAGATAAATACTTTATAAAGAATAGGGAAAGCTGTTATCTCATATGTTATTCAATAGAATGAATAAATATGTAGGTCAAAATGCATGGGAAAATTACCTGCTTCATGATAATTGCTTGTTAGTATCCAATCATTAGGATTTTCTTCAAGAGCAAGTTTTTTACAGTATCTTTCGCCCTTCTAAATTATATTTCTAAACAGTGCTTTATTTCTAATCATTATTGAGAGCTTTTTGTTGGGATTCGTGTTCCTAGGGAAAGTTTCAAAACTAACCTTAGTCCGAGAAACACATAGCAAAATGATAAAACAAACAGAGCATTAATAAAAACGGAAACAACTCCGACGGTGAACTTGAGGAGAGCCCCGTGAATGTCCAAAATTGAGATGCTAACCCTGAACATAAACTTTTGCTACCTTAAAAACAAAGCGTAGTAAAGTATACTATTGGTTTACTGTTGAAAATTGGTTTAATTTATAAAGATCAATTTCAAGATAAAACTAATTGTTTAAGGTTATCTCTACAATGCATATTTCAATGGACTTTTTTCCTAATTATTAATTTTATTTTATGTGCTATTATCAAATTCTAAAATTGCGTATCATGTGAATATAACTGTCCAGTAATTTTTGCTTTTTAATCACATGGAAAGCACTTTGACACTATCCAATCGGATAATCTGCACGTAGTTTTAATATAAAATATTAAAGTCCCATACCTATAAATATTTGTTTCTAGTGGTGATTTTATGAAATAGAATGTTACATTGCCTACGATACTATTTTAGATTTTATCAATTATTAGTTTAACAAGTATTTAAATGAAGCTTTTATATTTATATCTTATAATTATTCATAAACAGTAAACTATGTTTCAATCATCCAAATAATAAATGAATGATTACTAATGCTTATCTTGCTGTCTTATACGGTGGATTTTTAAAATTTATTATCTTCAAGTTTAGTTATTCTTTCCAATAATCATATTTTTCATTTCTGTATTATATAAACAAGGTTTTGCATTTTACGGTTAAAATATAAAACATAAAATTAATACATTGTATGAAAAATTGTGTGAAAATTTCGAGAAACCTGAGAAATAGAACACTAAATTTGGCATAAAGATTGGCTTATGAGAAAGATTTTGGAGATTACAGTCATGCTGCTCAATTGATTCAGACCTTTTAAACATTTACATGTTAATAAATACTATCCATTAATGAAATTTGCGAAAAATCATAACTGAATTTCATTTTTAACTATCCTGTTTAAAGAATGACGTAAATAGTCTGCATAATAATAAATTTATTTGAAATAATATTAAATCCCATTCTAAAATCATTTTTAACTGTGAAGTTTATATAATAATCAAAGTAGTTCATTATTTATTGATTTTAAAAATAACTTCACTCACTACATTTCTAAGTTGAGTTATATTTCCAATCAAAAAAATATATTTTTCGTAGTTGAAACTTTGTGCACCTTATGTTGTTATACACTAGTGGAGACTTGTGACATTTTAAGTTATATGGAATAATTAAAGTTTGCGCAAATTAGAAGCCCAAATTTGCTAAAGTATTTTAACATAAAAATTATCTATCATTTCGAAAGCAAACCTTCTACAGAGAATTCTTTAAATCAGGAACTATTAGTTATAACCTAGCAAATATAAAAATGTTAATTGTCCTGAAAGGTGTTCCATTATCTTGCATATTACCGAATTAACAAAAAATTTAGAGCGGCTTGCTAAGTGAGCAATATTACTTGCTAATAACGTGAATGATATATTTAAAATAATAATAATAATAAAAATTTACAAAAAAAAAATAATTTGAGTTGATATGCCCAACCAAACTATTAATTACAATAAATAGTTAAAGATTTAAATTTAACTTGTTAGTCATTCGAAGGTCAGTAGATTAGATTGATACTTTCTGTAAATTAATAATGTAGAAATTAAAAGAGCTTAAACAAAAGAAGAAGCTGAAAATTACAGAAAGATAAAAAATGTTATTTAATAAAGAATTGATAAAATATAACTTGAAATATCTGAAAAAGAGATTTTTTTATATTGCAATTTAAATAAATGAAACAATTGTCCCTTCAAGATTACAAAATAGAATGTTTATTCTGATTTTATTTTTCATTTGACGGGGATCCTGAAATAATGGAAGAAAAGATACTAATTTCAGTAATTCCTAGTAAATGTCTTGTTTGGGACACTTCTAAAAAGCCTGCCTTCATATTTTTAAGCAGTCGATCTTCTCTCTCGAACTATATATTCTCGAAATTTTTCTACTTCTCGCTGGAAACATTTGCAGCCGAACTGCAAAGTCAGAATATTCATGAAGCTGATTGAAGCTCCTTGAAAATGTGTGCGTGACACTCTCTTGATGAAGTCCGTGAGAAAGCACAGGCTGTTTTCCAAGGAGTGACCAGGCACCTTTTTAAATGCCGCGGGGATTTAAATTTGCCATCGCTTGCTTCGTTCTAGAAGTTTTATAGCTCCCTTAATGGCTTATAGCTAGAGCTCACATTGAATTCACTTCCAGTGGAAAGGAAGATTCGTTCCATTTGGAGAAGCGTTTTGGTCTGTAGCTGGATATTAAGTATAAATGTAAAGCTTATTTTACATTACTTTCAGTAGTTAAAAGAGTAACTATTTCGTTGTCGCTTTGTTGTTGTAAGGAAGAGGGAAAACTGCCTTCATTTAGCGTACTAAGTCAGCATATATAATATCTGGTGTAGTAAACTTAATTGCTTAAGTAGTTAATATGTATGAAAATTCTGGCAGCAAATGAAAACACTTCGCACGATTTGGATAAAATGACTCATAATAGCGTCTAAACTTTAAATTCATTTTAAGCTTCTCTACCTTAATTAGGGTATACAGCTTAACTCCGATTGCTTGTTTGTTGTAGAATTTTCATATTCAAAATAAAGCTTGAAAAAAATTAACAAAAACATTTTTTATTCCGTCTAGACCTTTTTTCTTATCTATATTATTTTTCTTTCATCTTCTTTAAAATTTATTTAAGTAAGACTTAAAAGTAGTACAGGTAAACAACACTGAAATTTTACGAGCTCTAAGATATATATTTAATATTTGATTACTACTTAGATTGAAGCATAGTTAATAAAAAGGATTCCGAACACCTATCTCAGCAATAACACTCATATCGCGAGCCTCGTTTGGATCTTACATACAATTCTATCAAGTAAATAGTAAAGTTACAAAATTTAATTTTTTTTCTTTCATAAGCAGGATGTAGCTAAAGAACTTATCAAAACCCATATTAAATATTCTACTTGTTAAGTCTTCACAATTTCATAATAACATTTTTCTGTAAACTCGTAGAATTTATCTTACTTGATATATTGAAACTGCAACTCAAGACGCACTATGGTTCACATACAAACAGTAGATAAATAAATGAAATAAAACCTTGATTTGGATATTTTTTTTAAAATTTTAGATTTCCGTTCCTAAAAAGAAAAAAAAGAATTTTGCATGATATGTTTGTGTGTTCGATAGTCCAATATGTTAAAAACATATTGGACTAGCTAGGTTAACTTTGATTGTTACAATTTACCCAAAATTGTAGACACAGTTCTGTTTCAAATCGGTCAGTCAGAAGAAATAATTTATATTATTTCATTGTATTAAAACAAACCTTAAATTTGTGGTCAAGTAAATGAAGTGTCATTCAATTTTGTTATATTCTTCGTAGTAGTTTGAATTTATATTATTAAATAAATACTGCAAAATATCTCACTTTGTATATAAGTGACAAAATGGGGAAATTTGTGGCTAAATATGACAGATTTTTATGTTCTCTAACGATAAAGTAGTAGGTAAACATAAACCCTCTTATGATATTTCTTTACAATAGCATAACCATTTCTTAAAAGTATTTTCTCTTTTTTAAGGTTTAAGTGTAATAAAACTATTTCTTAAGTGTTTCTCAAATACTTTTGGCAAAAGCAAACTTAACTAACCACTTCTTTTTTAAATTTTTATGCTTAATGTTATAGTTTCGAGAAATATTACCAATTCATTTCAATGGCTTTTTTAATTACTGGATTTTATCTAATGGTTATATTTTAATTTATTAAATTGCTTTCGAACAGTCTTAGCGGAGATTTTACATTTTTTTTTTTTTGGTAATAAACGTAGACACCGCACATCTCTGATATTAATTTTTATTAAAAACTCTTTTTTAAAAAAATATTTCTATCCTAAATTTATTTAGTTTCATATTTTAATAGTATGAAAATATCTTTTTTATTAGAGATTACAGAAGTATAATTTCCTTATGACTATTGTAGAATCCTATCCAAAAAAAAAAAAAAGAGCTTTTAAAACGCTTATGAATAGGAAAAGCGAGTCAAGATTTTTATTTAAAAATTTAAATTTCTATCATTAAAATTATTTGAGACGCATAACTAGGTTGTTTCCATAACTCCTAAATGGCTTTCTTTAGCTCCAAAAGCAATCCGTTTTCGAACTAAAATCTTATAATAATATTGGATTTATTTCCTTCGTTTCAAAATAAAATCAATCCATTGTCTAATCTGCATCTGATTTCCATGGTATTTCACACGAAGATATTCTGCAATGACTCACGGCCTTAAGTGACATCCACGGCGTTTAACAGAGGGTGGGGATACGAAATCGAATACTGACAACACCCTCCCTAATGACACCTTCGTCGTCCAAAGCAGCTGGCCAATATTCTCGTTGAATCCAACTCTCTTACATCTGCAGTTGCTGACAGCCTACACCCAACAGAGCAATCACACCAATCTCAGATTGCAGTTAAATAGCCAAGAGAGATACTGAAGATATTTTGGGGGACATAAAGCTTATTCAAATAGAGAATATTATGCAAGATCTTGGACCACACCTAGGGGAGATAAGTGATTCTGATTCGTGAGTTTTAAATAACTTTATTCAAATTACACATGTAATATAATAGGTTCCATTGAAATGTACACTACAGAAATATATATAAATATAAAGACATGGTAAGGAACTATGAATGTTTAGATTTTGGGTTTTAGCCAGGTACTTTGGAATTCGTTCACCCTAAATATATTCAAGAGTGAGTACTTAAATTTAATGTGAGGTCTAACATACAGTTAAAAATTATTCTAAAACTGTGGAGAAAAGATATAGTCTTTCAAGAAGTACTAAGATGCGTTTAACAGAATTTAAAATATTTTGAGAGAGTACAGCATTTTGTTCTACAGCAAAATTAAAGAATTCCAATTTTATCACTTCACTGTTATTTTATTATTATTGATATATAACTTCCAATCGGGGCACAAGATATTAAGCCCCCACAAAAAATTATTGGATAACTTTAAAAATAACATTTACAAAGGTAATGATGTTAAGTTTAATGATGTTTGTTCCAATTTTATCAATTTGTTTTTCCTCTGTCTTTTCGTCTTCTATGAAAATGTTTATTCTCAAGAATCACGGGGAAAGAGTCAGTTTTTTTTTAAGTCATTCATTACTGTATTGCAATAAGCTTAGTGTAAAATAAGAATTTCAAACAAGTTTAATAAAATTCGAAATGCAAAAAGACTGTTTTCCAACGCTTTGAAACTCTCAGTTTATGTTGACAATTGCAAGTTGGATTGCCAACAAATTCAGATACTTTTAAGCAATATAGTTAGGAGCAACTAAGACAGTAACTAACGTAAATAGAAACAGAACGAGATAAAAAATTCAATGATAATTCAATTTTTAATAGGAAATATATAGAAAATTTCTTCAAGTCTGGCTGTAGAGTTACCAGACATTGGGAAACCAGTTAGGAAGGTCTCACACTTGCGACTTTTTGCTGAGACGCTGTTTTCTTTATTTTTTGAAATCCATACATACATTCGTAGGTGCGTGCACATAGCAACATGACAGCATCAGCACTTTTTAGTATCTCCGGACACGAACAGCTGGACGACGAAACGTTTTCCGCATCTGTAACTTTATTAGTACTTGGGCAGACGGGCAACATTCTACCTCTCACTTTGCTCACTAGTTCGTTATTCAAAGCTTAATATAGTATAAAAAATGACTGGAATGAAGCATTATTTTTCCCTAAAAAGGGTTGTTAGGCATACGATCATTAATGAAATGAAAATTTCCAAAATTATTTTCCCCCACTAAAACATTTTTGCTATGTTACATCTTTACTTTAAAACATCTTCATTTTAATGATTTTACGCCCTTTGCATCATTATTTTTTCAGTCTCTCACATTTTTGACTATTGTCTTTTATGCGTTTGTCCTTAGACGGTTATGTCGTTTTAAAACATAAACTGCTTTGCCGAGTTACAGATGGTTTAAAGACGTGAAACAAAGATAAAAATACACACTCTATAATTTGAAATAACTGCCTTATGTAAACCGTATTTAGTGTAAGTGAAAATGAGAAAATTACTCAAAATAATCAGTAACATCTCTAAGAGATAAAACTAAATGAAAGAACATCGCACTCAATGAATTTGTTTTTCAATAGGATAGTAAGATTTTTATTTCTACTTGAAATTTTAATGAACAAAATATCGAATGCGTTCTCTACTTTCTCGGTCTTTCATATAAGACTGTCATTTCTAAAGTGTAAATTCTTAAAAATTTTATTTAGTATTGTATTTTAAAATCTTGCTGAATCGTATGAATAACTCAATGACACATCATTTCATTTCTTTTCTTCCTTTCTTTATTATTTATTTATTTATTTATTTTGGGATCGGGGGGGAGGATTTAATTGACTTTAAAAAGATCTGAAAAGTCGCTAAACCTGAATATTTAATTCAGTTCAATGAATTACTCAACCAGCTATTCTGCTGTACCTCTTTCGGTCGACCACCTGGATCCAAATTGGATTAAAATCTATAATCTTTCTTGTAAAATCCGTATACAAAATTTCATCATCTACCTCATTTAGTTTTCGAATAATCTTATAAACACACGAACAGACATAACTCCAAAGATAGTTTACACCAGTGGTGGCCAAAATATGGACTGGTGAAAGAAAAGGACAGAATTATTTATTATAACTTAAAAAATAGTATATTTTGAAAATTCTTATACTAATGTAAGTTCAGATTGCCTTTTTAGATCTTCCTTAACATTTTATCTGAACAGTACGTTCCCGCTTTCACCACGTTGCTGAGTAGACCAATATTATATGAAATCGACAAGTACGAGTATCGTAAAATAGAATAGCGTAAAAGTAAACAATAAAATCGATTTTTTTTAAAATATTGTTTCCATTTTTTAAAGTTTAAATATTAAATTTAAGTTTTAAAAATTTTATGCATACTTATTAAATCATGCACCTTTCTCCCTCTCTTTCTTTTTCACATGCAAAATTTATAAGCTGCTTTTACTGAAAATCGTTTTAACTATATTATTTTAAAATATGCAAAAATGAATAAAATGTTTTAATTTTTAAGAACACTTTTTGATATGCAACAATTTAATATGCTATTAAATAACCTTTTTTTTAAACACAGACACTGAAAATTATTATCAATTATTCTATTAAAATCTGTGATAGAACTTCTAATTGCACAGTGGGTTCCATTCAACCTATCTCTCGTTTAAGCGGAGTCACCGATGTCTACAATGTCATAAATCTGCAGGTTGATTTCTTTTTGACAATACTTTTTTCATTTCGTTTACAAGAAAGTAATAAAGGAAATACTTTAGATACTTAATAGAATCATTCCTAAAGAGGATTATTCTTCACTTTTAATTACACTAAACCAATCACTAAGGACTTTGTGGTCAACTACAGATTGAAGATTTCAATCTTCAACAGTTTTTTTTTATATGTTTCGAAACTTGCCCTCAACTCTTTATATTTAATTCGAGCGTTGATGGTGTAGCAGTAGTCTTTCTTGAAAATCCTTCTTTTCCCAAAAGGTTAAGACACGGAAAATTTCGTGCGAGTATGCGCTCCTCAGCAATCAACACTCCTAGCGGAAGCCAGTGGGAGTCATGTAGATGGCACTTTTAATATTTATAGCCCTACCAGCACGCCAATATGGTGGTTTCACGTACTGGATTAAATCGGCTCAAACTAGATCAGAGCCCCAAAGCTAACAAGTGTTTTCACTGCAATAAGCTTTGAATTCCTTAGTCACGCTATTTATATATTAAGCTAGGTCTAATTATTTTTGTGATTCAAAAAAATTAACATACTTTATATCCAGTTATTTAAAAGCTATCAGAATAAGAATAAAATGTATGATTGATGTTTTAACATGCATATTCCCTCGAATTTTAAACATTCCATTATTTGCATTAAGAAATAGGGATTTAGCAGTAAATATCACATAGAAATAAATGTCGGAGTAGGTTTTACGAATCAAAATAATGGAAGTTAATTGTAAGTAAAATTTAGATACAGTGGGATAAGTATAATCAAATGGTAGAGCAAGCTAACCATTCACACGTATACCGCTAGAAGAACCGAAATTTTTATTGACCTGTCATAAAATGAGGATATCGTTTAAATGATCATCAGCACACAAGTTTCTTCGGATATCATTTCGGGATATCGAATGGAATTTATGAGGTGTAAGGGAGAAGTGAAGTTGAAAAGTACTCTTTATGTATGAATGTTACCATCGGAAAATAATAAAACTTATACATTATATATAATGAACAAATAATGATTACAATTGACAAACGGCATCTGCGTGGAAGTATTTCGTTATTTTCAAAAAGAATAAATTTTACATTAGAGATTGTTTAAATATGCTTGGTTTAGAAATCTATAGTCAACTTTTAGCTATATGAAGATTAATTATATCGAAACGTACTGCTCTAAGTTAATTCTAGAAGACATTAATAAAAGCCGTTACGAACCCACAATCGGAAACCTAAGTGCAGATCCTCTTGTCTGCTTAACCGTAATCTACCGATTCTGATATAGACTAAGAATTTTCTTTTGTTTCTTTTAGTAAGTTTTTGCAATCTTATAACTGAGGAATAATTTGGCTCCTCATATATTATCGTATATACATTTTAGATATATTTTTGAACATATGAGACACATAACTGCAAGTAAATAAGTTGAAAAATATACTTCAGGATTAAGCAGAACATCAAAATTTAATAAAAATAAGGTAGCTGTTAACGGATAAACCAACGTATAGAATTCAAAAATCAAAGTCAATGAAAGGTAAATAGTTTTTTTTTGAAGTTTAAAAAGTTTAAGAAAAATGAAAATTATTTATTGGGGAGACTTATCAGTTTATTTGTTCATACTTGCAGTTTTCAGCTTCTCTTTTCTTTTTCCATTCTGAGAAAAAATTTAAGTTGAAACAGTTTTGTTATTCTATGTTTTTTATTTGTGCATTTTTTTATGTTGGTTTAACTTATCCACAAAGTAAGTATTATCTTTCAATAAATTTTAAAAAATTAATAACTTTTGAATATAACTATTGAACATAACTATTTAAATAATTTAAAGCTGTCAATATTACATAATAATAAGATGGAAAATAAGCTGTCCAAACATAGAAATATTTTCCATATAGGTTAACAGTGAACTAAAGAAATCCAATAGGGCCGATATGTACTCTGGTATCCTAAACCATTTCATCGTTTTTCATCGTTCCAGGCCAGAAAGCAAATCAATTATGTTCTGAAAATAATAGGCATTTCCTTCAATAATGTTTAACGCTTCCTGCTGATATAAAATAATATAAAATGATAGTTTTATCTTGGTATTTAATATTCCTCTAATAACATATAAAAGCAGGTGGTTGTGAGGACAAGATGACCCTATATGCAATAGTTCCTAGACTTGTTTGCCCCAGGACCCTTTTCATAGCAAATGCAGCTTTCTATCAACTCCCAACTGAAATAACAATTATATAAAAACATTATTACAATTTTCCTTTTGATATGTTAATAGTAAGGTAAAAGATTTGTTAATATTAAGGTATAGATGAAATATTTAATGTAATATTTGCTTCTTTTTCAACTACTACAGCCAAGGTAGTATGTATCAGTCTCCTCCATCTGCAATAGATTACTATCGGTTGACTCCCAGATCCTTAAGATCAACCCACCTGGTGGGGAGCCTTCCAGTATATAATTATTACCATGTGCTTTAAATTATAAAATCTCTGTACTAATAAGGAGATAGGTGAGCTTCATGATATGAGTTTCTTTATGTTCAGCTCTATACTTGTGAACGCGCAACTCACTAATTTTCAGTCGATTTTTATTTTTTTATGAGTCTCAGAACTGTGCTTAATTGACGTTCTACTCAATTAGGAAGATTGGAAAGCCTTTATAAATATTTCCTTAGATATTTCAACAATTTACTCCCTTATCAGTTTCGTTTAGAACATATCCCTTATCAATTTCGTTTAGAGTTTATAGATTTACTTGCAAAAAAGTACAATATCCAAATAGTAAATGTTTTGAAAATTTTGTCTAAGTTAATAATAAAGTGCCATTATCTTTTGATAATAAGCAAACAAATTTTCATCTCGTTTTAAATGAACAGAAAAAAAATGGCTACAAATTTATTTATTGCTACTTAACTTTGGTAAAAATGAAAATGGTTTCCAATTATTTTATTTTACATTAATGCCCTAAAACGTTACCCACTCATTCCCAAATGAATACCTATTTATTACTTACCCCCCTCCCCCTGAAATTATACGGACCCCTGAGAGTCCGCAGGAACCACTTTGAAAAACATTCTAAATAATGGAAATATTTTTCCATTGATAGTTTATACATTCATAATAACGATATTCTTTTAAGAATACGCATGTGCTTAAATATTTTTTTTAATTGAAAACATAGAATCTTAAAAATACATTTATTCAAACTAATTCACCAATATAATATACTGTTCTTTCTAGCATTTTTGTATAATGTATACCCAGTACACTGAACTATTGGTGTAAAAAGTTATAATACCGCTCGCAAACTTTGAAATAGCATTCGAGATCGCCATTTTCCGTAACTGTCATTAGGCAAAAACATATTTATGTCCTGCTTTCGCACAGCATGTAACATTTCCAAAACAATAATTTATTCACTTTAATCTTTTCTTTGCAGCCATCTGAAATAGCTACACGTTTTCCACATTCTCGAAAGTGGGTTTTGTCTTTATTTGGACGGTAGCGTCCTTTCCTGTTTCCATAGCAACTACAGTAGGCGTAACTTCATTAACATATTCCTATCAAAACGTAGGATTCGATTTTCTCATTCAAAGGAATACAGCTCTAGAATGACGTAGTTCCCGCAATGAGGAATTCGGCTGAGTTTTCCATTTAAAATGGTTCCATATCGATCGGAGTGTCCAAAAAGACGCCACGGTTTACTATAGCAACTGCTTAGACTTCAAACTTTCCCATTAGTGTTATTAATAAAGCTTGGGAAGGAATTTTACAACAGGAATAATAAAAGTCTCGTGTCAGGTATCTGCACGTTAAACAGATCGAGGAAAACACCACACATTTTTCTATTAAAACGATGAAACAATGTTCATTTTTCAAATAAGACCTCATTTCTTTTTGTATAAACTAGGAAATGCAATGTTTTTCTGTTTCCTTTTTTAATTTTTTTCCGAATGTGTAAGGTGGTGATATTTGGTAGAGTTCGTGGGTTTCAATTTCACTGCTGGCAAGGATGTCTGCAGCCGTCCGGGTTCGGCAACAGATCTCGGTCTCATTATCTGTCGTAAGATATGGTGTACCACTTTGTCTTCTTGTCTTTTACTTTTGTTTGATTTTCTCTACAGCTTTTACCCTGTATGAGGTCTCTTAACCATGTGTTTGGCACAATATGTCCCATGAGGATACAGTGCCAATAAGCATAAAAAAAACCAACCTCATTATTTGTCGAGTAGTAAAACAGTATACCTTAGCCCTTTAAACCAACCAATTTGATTTTTCCTTAATATTTTCGCTTTAATCAATACTACTAAAAGTTTCTTTTCATTTTTTTTTTTTTTTTTTTGTTCGCGATTTACTCTTGTGAGAAAAGAGTAATTTACTGAAATTTTCAAATGCAGTTTTCTCATTTCATATATACATATATACATTTTCACTCATTTCATATATACATAAGATATATATGCATACATAAAATGTCCTTTAACAATGCGTGTCACTCAATTTCATTTTATTTCTGATAAGTTATGCATTCTCGGTAATAAATGAAACTGCATATGAGACTGTATAGCTACATATACACTCAAATTTAAATGCTAGGATTATTTTTTATTTCCTTCATTAGTAGATTGAAATTAAAGCAATAGAAACCTGCATATTTAGCAAGTTTTATTCAAACAGTAAATGGATAAAAATACTTTGAAACTGAAAAGAATTTCTTAATAACCGAGATTTCTTAATTATACAAAATTTTTCAAAATGTATCTTGGAAATTATTTAAAAATTTATAAGAATCATTATTTGCATACTATAAAGTGCATATTAGTTTGGTTAGCAATTAGCGTAAGTAGTTGAGGAAAAAAAAAGATTTTTTAAAGAGAAATTAATCATGAGGTATTATAAAATGTCCTTATTATTTAAATAAAAAATGTTTAATTTATGCATAGATCGTAAGTTGATTGTAACCTACTAAACAGGTCATTACGCATTTTTGTTTGTGGTAATTTGCTTTGGAGCACTAAGTTCAGCATTTTGCTGTTAATTAAAGCGGGATTTCTTGTCTAAAGCCGATTCTGAACAGTTATGTACATTTGTGCTATTAATGAAAACCCAACTCATAAAAACTGGTTATACTAAAAATGGGTATTCCTGTTTAGACGCCACCCGACTTCGTTTGCTTTCAGTCAATATAGTAATCTCGATAATTTTCGTGAAATCGGATATGAAATTTAAAAAGAAATATTTTGTTAAGGATTTGATGCAATTTTATGAAATTGGTTTGACTTCCAAATTAATGTGTATATTTAGGCAAAGAAAGATACCAGTTTTTACTTTTCTTACACACTCTTAGAGAGAGAGAGAGAGAGAGAAAAAGATGCACCAAGAAGGAGTTATCCGAATGGGACGAAAATCGGCAGATGTGATGTATAGGTACAGAAAATAAATGATTACAATCTGAGAAAAATTGGATGATTTATTCAGGTGATAGAGTTTCACAAAGTGGAAAACTCAATAGGGCGTTTGTCCACCACTGGCCCTTATGCAAGCAGTTATTCGGCTTGGAATTAATTGATAAAGTTGCCTGGCATTGATTCATAAAGGTGACGGATGTCCTTTGAGGGATATCGTGTCAAATTCTGTCCAACTGGGGCGTTAAATCGTCAAAATCCCAAGCTGGTTGGAGTGTCCTGCAGATAATGCTTCAAACGTGCTCAATAAGAGAGAGATCCCCGACCTTGTTGGCTAAGGTAGCGTCCGGCAAGCACGAAGACAAGCAATAAAAACACATACAGTGTGGGGCTGGCCATTATCTTGCTGAAATGTAAATCCATGATAACGTGACATGAAGGGCAACACAGCGGGGCTTAGAACTTCGTCGTCTGTGCAATAAGGGTGCCACGGATGACAACCAAAGGCGTCCTATTATGAAATGATATGATTCCCCAAACCATCATTCCTGGTCATAGGCCAGAAGACAGTCAGGTTGGTATCCCACCGCTGTCACGGATGTCTCCAGACCTGTTTTTGCTGGTCATCCGGGCTCAGTTCAAAGCTGGACTCATCACCAGTTCGAATGAGCCTGCCATCACTGGAAATAGGCTTGTCGTTGTACAGAGGTGCAAAGGGCGCTGTAACCTGAACCCCCTTTCTGTGATCCGCCTATTAATGGTCCTTGCGGTCACTGAAGCACTAGTTGCACGTACAGTCGATGATAAATGATGCATCGGGGGCTGTGAGTTCTGCTCTGGCGATTGCTTGGTCTTCACGCTTCCTTCTTGACGCTGTGTTCGACCATGGTTCACCCATTCCTTTCAACATCGTCAAATAATGACATTGATCCTGCCCAAATGTTGATCTATTCGCCGATTAGACCAACCGGCTTCTTTGAGTCCAACTACACGTCCTCTCTCAAATGCTGACATTTAAGCATATCGTTCGCTCACCTGTATGCGAGGTATAAGTTACTGTCTACCTGAGTACACGGAATGCAATTCGGAAAGTATTTATGACCTGGAATCGAAATTTCTCCTCTTAAATATCCTGACAGTTGCGCTGAACCGACACACGCTCATTCATTAACCGCCAAACTTTAAAAACTTACATATTCTATCGATATCTGTATGCATATCAATTAGTATCCAATTTGCATTACATATTCTTAGTGCGTCTTTTTTTTTTTAATAAAGGTGTATGATCTGCAACATGCTTTATTCGATGACTGTAAGGTTTCGGAGAGCTACGGTAAATCTTTTGAACACGAGGGATAACTAAACCGAAATCTATTGCTCAAAATTCTTTTCGAATATCTATTGAAATCCCCGTCCACGGTGGCTTTCGAAATGAAGGACACCAGTTCTGGAAAGCAGCGCCCTACTAGCTCAGCCAGCCTACTGCTCGAATGGGCTAAAATGGTATTGTCTAATTGGCGGCACATTAATAGATTTTTACTACTCAGTAGGCAGTGTATTTTCTTCCATAAAAAGTATAATAATGATGTCATAGACAAATACTCATTTACCTTATTGAAATGTAGGATAATTATTCTCATACGCCAAAACGAAAGTAATAAGAATATGAAAGTAACGCTCCTAACTAATTACCCTGATAATGACTGCATTGTTATTTTAATGGTTTAAAAATTCATTTGTAGAATTTTCTCCGGTTTTATTAACCCGCATGTTACAAAGAAACGAGACTTTAGTACTACCGCAGTACTCCAAACTATATTAAACTCGATTTAATTTACTACATCGCATTCCTGAATTTAACACATTAAAGCAATAAATGTACGGGCCTGATGTTAAATTGAAGTAGCAAAAGGCCATAAATAGATAATACAGTGATAAGCCGGCTTATCTTTTCCGCGATATTTGTTTTCCTGTACTCATCGTTTCATTAATTTTGTCTCAAATTTATTCATATAAAACCAACGTTATTTATTCTCGCATTCATCGTTCCAAGATTCTTCGAAAAATTTCAATCATAGCTTTGTTTTTTCCAGAAATATCCTTTTTTTATAAAATTTATAAAAACTGGAAATATGAGACTTTTTTATGGACATTTAGAATATTTCTAGTTTATCAGTTGTCTTTACTTGACTACCGGAAGATGTATTTTAATGGTGGTAACAATTTGAGAGGGAATCTTCAATGCTTCGATGGAATACTAGGGAAATGAAAATCCGACCAGCTAAATTCATAAATATAACAGATTTGTCATTCTCTTGTTTCCTCTGCTTTGTATGTAAGATAATATACTATTTTTGTTGAGTTTTATTGCTGTTATTTATGATGCGCACAGTGGCAGATATAGTGTCATTGCGCAGGTAGAGGCGATAGATTGCTCTTTTTTTCCTTCAAGTCAGGTGATCCGCTTGCACATAACAGGTATCAGTTACAATGTATTTTTGAAATTATTAAACATAGAAAGCTACCGTTACATTTCAGATGTTTTGTACTTAAAATAATAAACTGTTAAATGCTAAAAATAATTTTAATGTGTAGCAAATATTTTTTTAAAGAAAAACTTACGTATTATATGAAAATCCTTTCTTTAGATACAAAAAAAAAAAAAAAAAAATTTATGAGATGTAACAATAATAACAATGCTCAGAATAGCAATCTTGAGTTAAGTGTTATTCTAAATATATTTCATATAAGGTTGGTCTCACCAAAATCGTTTAACGGCTAACCGCAATTAATATCTGTTCAAACGCCATTGGTTAATCGCGGTTAGCCGTTAAAGACTCACCCTACATGTCAAATACTTCCAATGAATGTTATAAATAATTTATTTAGTCATTTGTTTTGAAAATCTACATCAATTTCACACATCCATCGTATTTCAAAAAACGATACATCAAGGTTCCATTTTTTAAAAGTAAATAATACCTAAAATTCTTAATAGGTTTTAATTCACAGAATAATACCTTTAAAATGTGGGATTATCCCGTTTAAATTTCTAAAGAGGTTTTCAGAAATTTTGATTAAGAAAAAAAAAAAAAAAAGGAATATGACGTCATAGGTTAGTGATTGCGTGCACAAAGCAGCTGCGGAGTCCAGTGAGCAAACAAGGAAAAATGATGATACAGCCATTGCATTCTCGTGTTGACAAAGCAAAGTACTTGTCGAAATACATCGTAAGCACGAAATATCGAATAAAGACAACAGTCGTGTTTCAGGGTGAGAGCTTCTACTGGAATAAAACGCCATGAAAATTTGACTTTCATTTGCAGATAGGTAATTTAACATATATTGAAACAGCTAAGGCAGAGAATATTTGTTTCATTAGAAATACAGGCTTAAAATACTCCAGAAAATTAGCTTTGCTCCTGTTAAAGTAGAAAAATAAGGATGTAAGTAAATATAATAACGTTAGAATGTAGAACCTCAGTTTTTAGAATTACGCACATGTAAGTGTATTCATTATTTACGCATGTATGTATATATATATATATATATATATATATATATATATATATATATATATATATATATATATATATATATATATATATATATATATATATATATAATATATATATATATATATATATATATATATATATATATATATATAGATATATATAATATGAGTGTGGCTTACACTCAATAAAAAAGTTCGCCGGACACAATAATGAGCCGATAGTTTAACACAACAACACGTAACAGACATTTATTCACTTATTTACAGAGGGGTTGACAAAACTAACGCTAACAGGAGTACAGTTAGATAAGTCTCTAGGAGCGTCGGGGGTCACTGATCATGCTCACTGACCCCTCTCTCCTCTGTCACAGGGGAGCAACTATTTCGTTCGACACATATGCATATATATATATATATATATATATATATATGTGTTTGTGTGTGTGTGTTTGTATGTATATATGCATGTTTGTATATATATATATATATATATATATATATATATATATATATATATATATATATATATATATATATATATATATATATATATATGTATGTATGTGTGTGTGTCAGGTTTGAAAACATAAAATTAAAAAAGTTTAAAGGCAGAAAATGCAGCACACTCTTTAATGCAGGGGCATGAATCACTAATAGCTCTATATAAAAGTGCTTGACCCGTAAGAATTAAGAGAGAACGTCTTGAGTCGCTCATGAATATAAGCTGACCAAGGCTCTTTTGTTTTCCCGTTAAGTAACCGACACCATGTTTGAGGGTAGGACGTAAAAACTGTGCAATAGCTATGAATATAGACATTATCAAGAGATTATCGGCTCTTTAGTGAGTGTGAATGCAATTATATCTACCTGTCTATCTATATATCTATCTATTTATCTGTTTATCTATCTATCTATCTATCTATCTATCTATCTATCTATCTATCTATCTATATATATATATATATATATATATATATATATATATATATATATATATAATATATATATATATATGCATGCATATATTTTGTATATGTGTGTGTGTGTATTTCATTCAAATCTATATGAATTGTCACATTTTTAATTTGAAATTTTATGATACCACCAAGATGTCATAGTTGGTATTAAAACTTCTTCCGTATTTTATCTGACGCAAAATTTTAATATAAAGAGTATTAACGTTGCTTCGCCGATAGATGACACTATTTGAATTTTTGAATAATCAATATATCTTTGAAATAACAAACATAAATTTTAATGATTTGTATTTTTTTAATATTTCTAAAGACCTCTAAATTGATTTATAGTTCATTAAAACCCGAGCAAATGATTAAAAAGTTATATTTTGACTTTTTTTTTTCAATAGAACGGATTCATCTTCTGCAAATTCGAATTTTTCAAATTTTCTCTGGATCTATTTATTATTTTAATAGTTTAATATTTTTTCAGGAAATTGTCCTTTAATAATGTTGTATGATTTAAAATTTTTGATCGAGTGATTAAAATTATTAATTTTTGAATTTTTACATTTGAATCCATCATTGACCTATTTAAATTTTTGGAGTCTGTCTACAATTCTGCAGTTTTTAAAGTATTTTTAATATCCTTTGATTTCGCTACAAATTGATACTATTTTCAATAAAATTGAAGTAAGTAAATTTCCGAAATACATTCATTGACTTGTACTACCTAATCTTTCATTTATTTTTCTTGTAAGGTCTTTCTCATTTATTCATGTTGATGGAAATCCTGAATGAAATAAAGTCATGGAGTTAGGCGTTATTACATTCCAATCAAACTAATTCTAAACAACTAGCATGACTGATCATTTTTCTGGCAGATTTAATCTATGTATTATTTGAATATTAACATGCACATCATAATTTTTATTAACGCCCGCAAGTTTTATAGAGGGCAATGCATAAAGTTTAATATTTTCGAATCATATACCACAGAAACTACATTAATACACTTTATTCAAATTGAATTTAATGTCAAAAGCAGGTGTACAAGACAATTCATTTTATGATAAGAATGATGCTGTGAAAAATTGCTTGGATAATTAGTATTGGTGCACTTTATTTACTTTCTTCTGGATATGCTACCAATTGAAAATTATTTACTTTTGTGTCTTGGAATTCCTTCGAAAGAATAAAATAAATCCTTCGCATAATTCAAATAATACTATCTAATAGAACTGGATAAAACTAGTGCTCAAAAGTTAAAAAATAATGTTTTGCTATGTATTCACTACTTTCATTTCTCATTTGTGTTTTCTTATATCAGTATCCGATGGATAAAATTTTAACAAATGATATCTCAATTTTTGCGTTAGGTATATATATTGTCATTACAAAAATATATTTAGAAATTCACATTTATTTTCTGTATATTCAAGAGGACTCAATATTTTTATACAACTTTTTACAAAATAAAGCAGGGAGAAGTTGATAGAAAAAAATCTTTTTGAAACTACTTGAAAAAATGGAACATCCAAGTGCAATCTATTTGCTGAACGTAGCCAATTTATCAATAGCACGCACACACTTATTTCCTGAAAAAAAAGGGAAAATACTTATTTTGAATTTTTCAGAACTCCCTTTTTTGGACTTATTTATTGAATGCAATTCTGACATTATGTTAGCGTATCTTGGCTTGGGAAATCGGGTGGGTTGTGTCTGATGATAAAAATGCGGTCTTCACTTATCTAGGATAGCATTTGTTCAGTAGGTTGTGCAGCGGAACGGATTTTATCAAACTGTTTAGGTTGGGATAACAAAAATAATGTCTCAAAGAAAAGATTAAATTATTCTTTAATCACTGTCATTTACAAACAGATAAATTATCCTAATTAAAACGGCCTATGTTTAGCCAATACTCTATTATGATAAATATTAAAATAACTTTTCGAATGTTAATTTCAAGGATTTTTTTATTCACCTTATATAGTGCTTTATAGTTAGTTAAACATTTTTAAATCTGTAGTGTAGAACTAAAGATTAAAATATATAATTAAATAGTGACTTGTATTAGCGATTTTATTGCACAGATATTTTAATTAATGGCGAAATTCGTTCCTTCTATATTTCTAGTGGGCAGAAAAATAAAATATGAATAAATAAATATTTATGCCACCAAATTTAATGGTTTCAGCTTATGTCACAAGTCAAAATTTCACTGAAATATAAGCTTAATTAACACTGAGTGATGAAGTAGGCATACTGTTATTCTGTTTTCAACTTATAAAAGATCAAGTAGAAGTTTTAGCTGCAATAAATCATAATTAATTCCTTACAATTTGTTAATTTCGTTTTAAAAAATTATTGAAGTTTCTCTAAAAGAACTGAAGGCTCTCTTTAAAAGCTCTTAGAAAATTATTAGATATCTCTTTAAAAACGACATCAAATAATTTTCTAAAATCTCCAATTAAAGTGAAATTAATTGAAAATAAATACCACCTCAGGACTTTAAAAGTTTATGTCCAATAACAAGCAGAGAGGTTGTTATGAATCTGATGATATAATATAAGCACTATGAGAATATTAATAGTTTAAAATTTGAGTTCAAACACAAAAATAAGTGTTTATGACACTTAAGATAAAGAAATTAGGAGAGGCCTGTTAAAGGCATTTATAGTATTTAACTCAAATTAAGAAAAGCTCATTTTCTAATTTGGGGTAGATTTGGTTTTACAGAGGAAGGGCCGAGGTCTGAAATATTTTCAATGACGAGATTTTTTTATAACTTATCGAAATTTGCGTTCATCCCTAGTGTTTCAAGATCACTTTCAACCTCGAAAAGAGTAAAATCATTTCTTCCAATTAGAATTGGTCACAAAATTAGCATTAATTTCGGTGCAAAGAAGAATGACTGTAAACGAGTGAACAAACTAGCCTTAAAAGCTAAAATGAATTTAATACTATAAAACGGTAGTTTATAAATTACTGAATATTCCCTTCTGTTTTCAGATTTGACATCATACAAAGTATATAATTTTGTAAAAAATAAAATTAAAAGTATATGTCCTTTCTCAAGATTTTTTTTTTTCCAATTTTCTAGTATTCATAAAATTCGTCTGGAATGAAATTAAATATTTACCAGGCAAATTTAAACGTGGTAAAAATTTAGAAAAAATTAAAATCCTGGATATTTTTCAGTACATAATAAAATAACGTT
This sequence comes from Pardosa pseudoannulata, assembly GCA_032207245.1. Lineage (NCBI taxonomy): Eukaryota > Metazoa > Arthropoda > Arachnida > Araneae > Lycosidae > Pardosa > Pardosa pseudoannulata. The sequence continues at coordinate 6,738,857 of CM063502.1, read as the reverse complement.
GTTTATTCGTTTTGAGACGTATACAAAACTATACATGTATGTATAAGACTTATGTATGGATGGATGTATGTATTTTGTTTGTGAAAGTGTGTGTAGTGAATATTTTTTTATGATACTGTAGTTCACTGTACTTTAGAACCTCCCCTAAAAAAATTTCTGGCTACGCCCCTGAGAGTTGTGGCCTATGTCGTTTTGTACACAAATATAAATGAAACCGAAACTGAGCCGATTTTGAACGACATACCAGCAGCGGGCTTCGATACTGAAAGGAAGCGTCGTTCCAAATCACTCATCACCCAGAAGAAGAAACTATTACGTAGAATACTTGCCATAGGTATTTGCAGATTTGTCAAAATTGTTTTTTAAATTTCTCTTTAAAAATTTTTCAATAAAAATATAATTGCTTAAAAAAACATTCCTTGGAAATTTAGAAGATTCAAGAGCTAAATTTATAAAATAAATGTCTTTATATTTTAAATTTCGTAATAAGTTTTTAAGATAGAATGTAATTTTTTAAATCCAAATTATTAATTTCATCATTTACTACAGTCTGTAGGTAGAAATATTTAGTTGACTCAATGCTAAAAACAACATTGAATTAACATGTTAAACTTTATTGGGAGGAATTCTTTTGTCTTTAAGTAAATTTAATTGTTTAGCTAATATTGCATAGACGATTTATTAAAATTTTAAATTTAAAGATTTTTGTTGTTAAAAAATAAATGTAAAAAAGCACTGTGGTTCTTCCTAAAAATAAAATATTTTTCGGAATGGGTAGAGCGCTGCTACTCAATACTGGATGTAGGTTTAAATACTAACTCTGCCTTGGCTGTTCAAATGAAGCCGGTCCCCTTATATCGAAGCGCTCCCAACCACATTTGAACGACCATTTTTAAATAATGATCTGTATTTTTTAAAGACAACGAATTTTCCATAATGGAATAAAGGGAGTTGTTAGTCAAAAATTTATTCCTTAATTTTTTTAATTTCTTATTAATATTTTGAGCTATTTAAAGTTCTTTAAATAAGCATTTAATACGACCTAACTATTTATAGCAACTTAATGAGACTTAAATATAAATAATGCCAGATTAAAAGTAACATGAATTGAGTGAAATGTAATTTTAAGATATTAAAAAAATGCATAGTTATTAGCATATTTTAAAAGCAGGCAAATTTTAACTTGTTTGAAAAAAAAATATTTGATCATGATTGGTAAAAACTAGCTTTTATCTCCCGAAGATATGTTTTAATTAAAACAAAGACACTCTAATAATTTGAATGTAGTTTTTCTAAAAAAAAAAGTTTGAAATAAAATCTTACGATTAAAAGTTATCTAAAATGATGGTCTAATACATAGGTGGGCAAAAGCCGGCCCGTTGAAAAATCCTGCATGCAATTTTTTTAATCTCTTATATGCGATTTTGTTGAAATCAACAGTATTTGATTAAATAATTTACTAAAAGAAAATTTTCACTCAAACTAGTTGAGTGACTACGGTGCTTAGAATACAGAACATTTCAAACATTTTTTGAACTATGTTCAAAAATACCTAGTTTTATTTTGTTCAATATATATTTGAGAAAGAACTTTTTCGTTAATGAAAAATAAATATCGATCCCAAATTACTGATGAAAATCTACACTCGGTATTAAGGATTGCTACAAGTGAGTTGGATCCAAATTTTGAAGAAATAATTTCAAATGAACATTCCAGATTTCACGTTTTGCATTAACTAAAACTATTCTATTTTAACGGTTGATGTTTGTCTTTTCTTTTATAATTCTATTTACTATTATATTTACAAAATGTAATACTTTGTATCGTTAAGATATAAATAAATATCTAAATAAAATCTTTCATTAACCGATATATTTAATGATCATTAATTTAATATAATGGATCCTATTTCTTTAAAAATTACGTGACATATTTTATCTGGGCACAAATTGTTCGCATGTACACCTAAATGAAAGCGACAAATAATAAAAATAAAAGTAAAATAAAAATAAAAATAAAAACTAAATAAAAGTAATAAGACAATTTATTATTACTATTAACTGCCAAATTTCTCTGTCCAAATGCTTTAAAATGGAAAAAACTCCATCCCAAAGATTCGCGTGTGCGTGGTATAAGCCCTCCGACCCGGGAGACATTTTCCAAATTTCATTTTGTATTTGCTCACCCCTGGTCTAATAGATAGGTCCTTGTCAGAGTATATCACAGTTTGTGGCTTCAAATTCTCTTCTAGTATGGATCGTTATAAACAACCTTAATCATCGTGTTTAGTAAAAATTAGTAAATAAATAAAGCAAAATAAAATTATCTTAGAGTTACAAGTCAACTAAAATTTATAGGTTCGTGTCAATAATTTGACTTTGTACTAAGTCAAAAATTGTCAATTTTAGAGAAATTCATGCTAAATATAAAATCCCCGTATAAAAACAAACTGTTATTAAAACATCACATTTTTATACATATTTCACAAAATTAAAAAACAGAATTATTCATTTTTGATAGTATCCCATATCGCATATAAACTACACTCGATTACTGTATGATTTTTTTTTCTGCTGAAAAGAATAATGTACCCTAAAAATTATCTACCCTTAAACTAAAATTATGACTTAAACCGATTATAAAATTGATATATTTACTAAAATATTTTCCATGAATATCAATCATAACTTGAAAATCCATTGAAGGAATTATACAATATTAGTCCCTTTAAAGATATAAAAGCTTGTTTATCATTCAAGTAAAATTTCTTGCAATTATATTCAGTACTGTCAACGCTACGCCGCACAATATTTAATATAATAAAAGAAACAATTGTTCCCACTTTTCATTGTATATAATTTATATAAAAAAACTGGTTGCCGATACAAATATTAATTTATACAACACTGACAACAGTCTGATGTAATTATGAAAATGTAATGATTTTATATGTGAACATTTTGTGGATTTTCAGTTCCGAAGAACACAAAACCGTTCTTACAGAGTATTCGAATATTTTCAGAGGTATCTCCATGCCTCCTCATTCAGTGACTGATTACATTTCTCTGAATAAATACTACAGATTTAAAACGCCATGAATTTAAGCAAGAATTTTTTTTTAAATAACATAATTTATTACTTTTATCTTCTAAACAAATCAACAGTCTTTTAAATATAACACTAAATAAGTCTTAATAAATCAATTTACAAAAACTAAAAAAAGAGAACGGGTACATACACTAAAATTTATATGTCCGGTAAATAAGGTAAATATATACAATTCCTTATATTCACTAACTAAGCATATATATATATATATATATATATATATATATATATATGTATATATATATGTATGTATATATGTATATGTATATGTGTATATATATATATATATATATATATATATATATATATATATGTATATATATATGTATGTATATATGTATATGTATATGTGTATATATATATATATATATATATATATATATATATATATATATATATATATATAGAGAGAGAGAGAGAGAGAGAGAGAGAGAGAGAGAGAGAGAGGGAGAGAGAGAGAGAGATAATTAGGATAGCAGATAAAATAATGGATCGAGATTTATTATTGTTTACTAATGCACAGATTACACTTTTTGACTGATTAGAAAAAGATCTTTAAAATCTATAGTTTAGAAATAATGTTAATATTGAATTGATAATTTAGGTCGTTCTCTTTGAACCAAATCTAGAAGATCCGGAAATTAGAAGTTAGAGACACACTACTATACGAATGGTTTGAAACATTATTTCTAAACCAACTAAGGAATTCAAAATTCCAAGTATTTATTAAAGTTTGTTTATAAATATTTAAAGATATAATTTTGGCTTCAAATGTGCTTTAAATCCAATACTAAATGTTTAGGTGCTCTTGAATTCAATCTAAATTGGTTTTTTTAATTTATTATTCTTACAAAATAAATTTTAAATAATATTTCAGAATTTTTTTTTTTAAAAAGCTATCATTTTATGAGTTTTCTTTCATTCCATATCACTTTAAGTAATACATTTTTAAGGCGAAACAATTCTTCTCTATGTTGGGAGATAAAAAAAAAAAAAATTGTCCTACATACCAATTCTACAACTTAGAATTAAGGGTATGAAATCTTTCCAGCATTAGAAACAAAATGTTTTCTCTAGACTTTCTCCACTACACATACAATGTGCAAAACTTTAATTACATTTAAAGGTAAAAGAATTCTTGCTCCAAAGGCAACCATTATAGAGATATTCAAAAGTCATAAAACAGTGACACAATTCACGGTTTAAAAACTATTTTTTAAATCGCTAAATTTTTTTAAAAGAATGGTGTGAATAGCAAATGTAACTTACTTGGTACATTTAATGCGCACATATTCCAAAAGACAGCCTCTACTTACAATCGCACGGAACATCTGAACTACTGCCGAGATACTTCCAACATACACGGCATCTATTCAGCCCCGGGCACCGATAAAGAAGCACGTGTACTGACTACATAAAAATCAGGCCGCTGAAAAAGGAAAAAAAAAAATACCTATGAATTCAAACTTTGGTGCTTATTTCATACCCCGCTAGGGAGGGTAAATTAATTCTCACACTGTTTCTAGGCGATCTTACTAAGTGTTTCTTAAGGAGGTACGAGACATGAATACCTTATGAGTAACAGATGGTAGAATCGTGCACGCGGGTAATTTCGCTGTAGAGATATGAAACATATGGTTAGTGTATTACGACTTAATGTGCTGTTTAAAAGATGAACTGTCGGTGTGCAAGTGTATATTAGTTAATTACTATAACGATCGTTATTTAGATCACGCAAAATGGGAAGTTTTACATTAAAGGATATAAAATAAAGGGCATCTTTTTTACTCGAAATTTTGTCTTGCTTTAATGTTTACACTTGAGCATCTTTTTTAAAAAGCCTTAAAAATATTCCTTTTTATTGCAGTTACATTATATGATACGTTATACACCAAAGGATATAATTTCCATTTATATCTGCTAAAAATTAATATACACATTTGCATACCTACGTACATTTATTCACACGCAAACCTAAAACGTGCGTGTGTATATTAAGTTAGTAAGTGGATGTTATAAAATGAGAAAAGGTTACTGATTTTAATCTAGTCATTAACAGAAGGAGAGACTTTACATATTTCCTCTACAAATTTAACCGAAGAAATAGTTTAGATCGTTAATTTTTTTCTAATTCATTTTCCATCCATTTTAAGTCTCTCATAGTATTAAATCTGACGGTGATTTTCTTTATTACTTACATCTTTAAAAAGTATGCCATTGGGATTTGTATAAAGATGAGATTAACATAAATAGGGCTTAAATTCATGTGTTAAAATGTGCAATTTGTAATCTCATCCTATATGACAAATAACAGAACTCATTATGTATATTCACTAGATAATGACCTTCAAAATCGAGTCTGCGGTTCAAATCTCACTGCTGGTGTGCATGTTCGGAATCGGATTGAAGTAATAAGTTTCTAGTCTTCGGTTGTAGTACTCTGAACTCATCCATTCCATTTAATATTATATGCAACGATACATGTATGTGTAAAAGCATAAGGTCCCTTAAAGAATGCCTTTATTTTGACGCAAAATGAAATCCCATTTCTTTTTGGTGCCCATAACTAAAAAACGATTCATAATTTTAAAGTTTAGAGATGAAACTTTTAATTTTTTTATATAGAAACAGTAACTTTTCACATTTATCTTCATTTCCGTCTTCTCCTAACATATGGAGAGAAAGTTGAATGTGTTTTCTCCTAAACTTTTAATTTGTCTTGGATCTGGAGACTGTGTGTTATTTTCGTGAATCCACTGCTTTGAAATTATTTTTATATCGCAAGTGACATTATTTTGCGGAATACATATCTTTCATATTTGTGTCGCAAAAAGGTCCACTTTAAATTTTTCTTGTAATACTTTGATTTACCTTTAATTGCAAATTACCTTCACCAATGAATATTTGTCCAGTAATATTGATCGTTAATCCAAATCAATTGCTCGCTACACAAGGGATGTGGTACAAGCTAAGCCAAACTATGACCAGCTCTAGCCTGTCTAAAGGTTTCATCCAGCCAGACTCAAATTATATATATATATACAAACATATATATACATGTGCGTGTGTGCTTGTGTATTTGGGCGTACGAGGGGCGTAGCGGGAAATTTTCCAGGGAGATTCTTTCCCTTCAACTCATATCTCAAAATTAATACAACAATCTTCAGATGCGTTATATATGTATACAGCAAACCTTATGTGAAGGTACAACCCCCACACCCCCATGGTATATGTATTCTTTATTTATGTAATATAATAAATTACAATTGGATGCGATTATTTTCAATTCAAGTGTAGTGTTGGTACATAATGGTGACTTAGTTTTAAATTAAAAAACAGAGATACAGGAGGACATGCCTTTTCTGTTAACTAGAAAATTAAGTTCGTATTTCAGGGAAAGTTCATTTTTGAGTGCCCTTTTGTTTTTGCATTACTTATTTCATTTTACCAAAGTATATTACCCCCCCCACAAAAGCAAATATTTAAATTGTTTTAACTCCATGAATTCCATACTCAAGTAAAAACTGGCTCAAAAGCGTTACTTAAATTCAAATTGTTTTCTATTTCTTGGCATTGTGGCTGTAACAGTATAATTTTAAATTTATTTGAAAAAAAATGAACCTCACACAAGTAAAATATAATTATTAAAACTGAACAATTCTACGACTTGAGAAAACATTCTCTTTAATCCAATTAAAAAAGTTAAGTAAAATAATAATTTTTGTTTTGATTTCCGTGTCACTCCAAGGAAATATTTTTCCCTTTGCATATAATCTCAAGTGATAACAGTGTTGCCTACTATATTTAGCCATAGCCGTATTTATGAAGCAGAAAGTCGGGGGACACTTTGACTTTTACATATTTCTTGAAAATAAAAAAATTCTTAAACTAATAATTTGTCATTTAATGAAATCCTTCCTTATAGTTCATTACGTATATGGTAGAGCTCATGATTTGCAGCCAAAGTTTGGTAATATCTGCATTTGTGGGTCCTTCCACAAATTGAATAAGAAAAAATGAATTTCTGATCACCCTGTATAATAAAACGATGGAATTAATTTGACCCATTTTTAACTATATTTACGTAATTTTGGGGAACACAGTTTATATATAAAAGATATAAATTTTACTTTAAAACATTCCAAGTTTTTAGTCATAATGAGAATTGTTCCCATGAACAGTCTACTAAATTATAGAAAAGTTGTACATCTGAAAGATAAATCGCTTACTGAAATTTTAATAAAAATTAGATTTCCTGACGAGATGTAAGCATTTATATAAAATAGCCTCTTTCTACGCATGCGCGAAATAAATATTCTTATGTTATAATTTCGTTGTCATAGCTAGAGGGCAACTTAGCAGTTTAAAAATTTTTCTAGGGTAGAAACAATATAACTTTCTGTTAATTTTCATAATATTTATTAGCAGTTTTAGTTTTACTTAAAATATTATACATCATATATAACTTAAAATATTATACATCATATATAACTTAAAATATTATGCATGATATATAACTTAAAATATTATACATCATACATAAATATTATATACAACTTAAAATAATATATATCATCTACAATAAGAAACCAAGTGACTTCTCTATTTGATGAAACTGATATTTTGAAATGTATAGTGAACTTTAACAGAAATGGTCTCAAATTGAAACGGGGAAAGTATTTTAAAAGGATGAGAATCTCGAAAATATTGACTTGGATCAAAGTCTTAGTCCAAGGTTCTTTTGTAGTTTATGTTCTACACAATTTGCAAAGTTTTGTGTAAATTTATGATTTAGCCTACACTTTTATATTCATGCCAATAGGGTGTTAAAATGCTCAAGAGTTTGATTTTTTGACAACTGAACTGTGTAAATTTGTATTTATATCACCTATGATATCATTTTGAAATACTGAGGGGGATGTCCTTTTACAAAAGATTGAGAATAGTAACAAACAAATTCGATTAAGATGCTTAATATGTTTGTTGCTGTAAATTGGAACTTTAAAAAATATTGTTGTTTCAAAATAAATACCCTGGATGATATTTTTGATGTTTCTTATTAGTAAGCATCCCTGAAATCGAACACTCCCTAATATAGAATAAGTTTGTCCTACTAATAAGAAAGTTACAACTTTTTATTAGCAAGATCCTACACCATGGAAGCGTACACTGACTATTCAGGATGGGAAGAATCTCCTTCTTTCCCCTATCATCTAGAGGGTTTTCGGATACATTCTACACGTACTCCCTGCATGCAAGGAACAGAAGCGGCACATAACAAGTTTTCAATCCACATTATAACCTTACAGTATATATGTACCAAATAATAAAAAGATGATTGGATAAAGGTTTTTAAACATACTCATTTTCTCAAGAATTGAGTAAAAAATTTACCTGAAAATTTCAGAAACAGGGTGGGGGGAAGGAAATTAAACCGCATGACTGTCTAAATAGAGAGAGAGATTTACATAAAAGTATTGATTGTAAATGGATAATTGATAAGTTTGTAAGATAGGGAAAATTTTTAAGTAATTTTCATATTTTAAATAAAATTCTGTACATTTATATATTTACAATTGCATAAGAATAAAATTAGGATTTGGTATTACACCTCATCCTAATGTTTTATCCTTTTTGAGAGATATTGGGTTTTACCATCATATCTGACTTTTTCTTCATTTTTGTCGTTTGTTATTTTTACAATTTTTAACTCTCGTTTATCCTTTTTATCTTACTTTTTTATAGTGTTATTGTGTGTTTTATCTTTTACCATTGTATCCTGTACATTTTTTACTTTTCTACTTTTTGCATTTTTTACATTGCCTTTCTACGGTACACTTCGGTTTGGCACAATATATCCCATTTGGGATTCAGTGCCAATAAATTCAAATCATCCATCCATCCATCCATAAGAATAAAATTAAAAATAATGCTTGGTGCTTTATTTATTTAAAAATGTGGTCAGTAAATATATTTATTGTATTGATTGTTAAGAGGGCCAAATTTTTTTTCTGAGTTTGGAAATCACACTGGCTGTCTCTGTCTGCCAGTCTCTAACCCAGTAGCCCGGAGTTTGAATGCGGAACAGTAAAGCATGAAACTCAAATTGGACTTTTCCATTCTGGTTAAAAAAGGGGAATTTGGGGATTGTTACATATGTCATTTCCTAATATATCTCTTTTCAAAAAATGACTATTCTTCTGATGCTGTGCCATTTTGATCCGAATCGATTCGGATTTTCATCCCCTATCTTTTTATGATTATCTGTTGTTTCCACACGATGCAACGATAACAAATATAACAAAACGTCGTTGTCTGGATAAATATTATAATACATCAAATGCTTAGTGTGTGTATATATGTAAACATAATTGCGCATAGACGGTATATCTAGAGGAATGAAATTTGGTAGGCGATCTTTATTACACCGTGCAATACTTTTTGAAGAATTTTTATTGAATTTTGATTTATTTTTTAATCTATTTAATATTAAATTATTTGTAGTTTTTATTCCTGGCAACATTTTGCCATATCCAATTAGTAGAGTTTTCTCGGTTTTTCAACACTAGCGAATGAGCGTTTGTCGTGCGTTGTATAATTTGCCATCGCCTTATAAAATTTTCTTATATTTTTAAAATTTATTTTGGCTTGATTTTTATTTGTTTTCTTTCTTTTTCCTAATTATATTTCTTATTACTTATCTACTCTCTGAAACTCTTGTCGTCAATCCCCTGAATCAATCTGGTGTTGTTCCAGTGCATTCGATTATCCCATTTTCATCTCGGTTTCGATACGAGTTGGTGGCAATTGATCTTTACTTTTTATTTTTCCCTTCCCAGTCACTCTCCTTGCAATGCTAGATTTTAGACACCTCTTTATTAAATTTTATTAATTTTTATGTTAAAAATGTGGTTTTCAATTAAATTCTAATCGTTATTTCCAATTGTAAGTAAATACTTCTTGCCCTTATTCCGTAATGCTTTTCAATTTGAATTTATATTTTCATATTTATTTCCATTTTAAATTTCTTAAAATTTTCCATAACCTGTCGATTATTTTAACCTTCTTTGATCCCATTTGTAAATATATACACCATACTTTTGGAACCGTATCGTCGTCGTATGCTTTAATTAGCGTCTCGTTGTTTCACCACGGTTTCACATTCAGTAAATTTAGTATTTTGTTTAGCAGTTTTCGGTGCATTCTGTTTTGTATCGTAGTTTTTTCAGGATTATTTAAATTTTAATGTTTCTAGCCTACTTTAAAAAAAAAATTTAACTTTTACTAGATTTTGAATTCGAAATTTCCATATATTTTTTAATATTTTGTTTATAGGTTTTTATTCTTACAATTCATTGCATTTATGCAGGATTTTTTTAAAAATTATATGTACTATTCATAACGTTTTGGCTCTTGAACCAATATTTCCTCCTGTTTTTACAGGATTTTAAACTAGTATATGTATATATATATATATATATATATATATATATATATATATATATATATATATATATATATATATATATATATATATATGTATATGTATATATATGTATATATATATATATGTATATATATATATATATATATATATATATATATATATATATATATATATATATATATATATATATATATATATATATATATATATATATATATATATATATATATATATAATGTGTGTGTGAGTAGTAATAGTAGTGGCATTCTGGGCTCTAGTTTAATCATACTTGAATTCCATAAAAATTCTGCAACCATTGCATTCGTACATAACCTTACGTTTCGAAATATTGAATTAGAATGTGTAAACCTTTTGCAATATTTAGGATGAATATTCAATTTGACAGCTGATTCTTACCATACTTTTTTTCTTTTTATGATATCTTTAGACACGCAATCGTTTTCCCAATATCAAGGAAGAAAAGTTTTCGATCGTGTTTGTAATCTCTTGGGAGCAGCGACATCATTTTTAATGGTCTTTCGGGCCTTTGTTCTTTTCCAGCGAGTAATATGGAAAAGAAAATCTCGAGTTCTACGCAAGACTTTTACTAGTAATTTTACTCTTTGGCACACTAAAGGATATGTCTCCTGGGTATAAAATAAAATTAATTAGATAGGTTTGCTTTGCTGTTTAACTCTTAATACTGTAAACTTTCTTTGATGAGAGAACCAACAATCCAGTACCATCTATAAAGAAAATCCAGATAGAGTCATACACAGTCAAATGGAAACTATACTTTTCATTAGAACTTATTATGTATTTTATATTTTCGAAATATAATATTTCATCTTTCTTCTCTATAATTCTTTTCGGTATGGTATTTTGCAAAGCAATCAAAATGAATTCATTTTTTTTCCGAGAAAGTATATTCTTTTACCGTTCAGCGAAAACCTTCCGTGAACATCGATTGAAGCTTTTCCTTTTTCCTAAGAGCCCACGATTCTTCAATTTGTCAATAGTTATAAAATTTATTTAATATATTTTAGATATATCCTCTTACCAGTACTTCTATTAATGGGAAAAATAGATGAGTGAGCAAAAACCAGGGTTGGAATTAATATAATCCATTCAAATCAACTGAGATAATAATCCATTCACATCAACTGAGATAATAAGGATGAATGTAGAAATTGATGCAAACAATAGCGTGATGAATGAGACTAGCCGTTTGATGTTCTATGGGTAAAAATGTTTAACCTTATTTAATTCAAATATCATAGAGTATCAATACGATTAGAATTATTTTCATGTGAAATTTTACACTATGTATACACATTCTGTAACATTTTATAAAATAACTTATATGTACCTGTATAATAGGGAAATCTATGTTAAATGATATCGAAATATTTTTTCACTATACTAGTCCCAAAAACAAAGACTATTTCAGATAACTCATTAGAAAATAGATGCATGATTGGCATATAAATAAATCTAAAAAGATTTCTAGGAAATTTGATTAAATCGTCTATCTTGTCTAAAAGACTTTCACAGTGCATATTCAACTTCTAATAAGACATTAAAAATGTAAAGTTTATAAATATATTGTAAAATATACTGTTTACTTCTACCATTTCAGTAAAACGCAGGAGACTTACATTTTAAACATATTGCACAGATCGATGTGTAAAAACCTTTCAAGAAGGTGGCTTGTGTTCGAATCCACAGAAGGAGTGACTGTAATAAAAGAGCCCAATTTTCTATCCGTAAACTGTACGAAATGGCTTCGTCAGTGTACATAAAAGTTCCGAAAGTGATTCATGATAGTTGTAGGATTATGTTGCTATGATAAGTTACAACTCAAAATAGTGTCAAGTAAAGCTAATATTCTACTTTTAGCAAAGTATTTAGAAACAATTTTTGAAGAACGAATTTCAACATTATATAGTAATGCTATCATTAATATTGAGCATCACATTTACAAATCCTCTAGTACACGTTCAAGTCAATTTTCGGTTTCATTAGCAAAACAGTAGACCATAGTGCTCTAAGTCAAATCAAACCAAGCCAAGTCAACCATCGCTTATTTAGGAAAGAAAAAATCAGGAACAGAATAAAATGTATCCTATTTAATGAAATACGTGTCAAATCACATGACGCTTCTCCGCACTTTAGCACTTTCAGTTTATTGAAACGAGCCTTATGAAAACGACAACCAAGAACAACGATCGGTATTTAGAAAACGACTTGAAAGAAGTAGAGTAAAATTCACGTAACAGTGCTAATGAAGAGGTTTTTTAAAAGGAAAATATGAGTTATCGTCAAGAATCAAGGATATCTGTTAGAAAACAAAATCGTCGTAAGAAATACAACTTTTATGCATAAAAATTAATTATCTAAGTCATTTTCGTAGGTGCAAAAAACTTTCTTTAGAATTAAATTTGATTGAATTTATATCTCCTCATATAGATCGATCATTGGCATGACCCCATACTGTAGTGCAGAATGGTCAAATGTCTAAAAGCAAATGTCTTCAGAAAAAGAAGTTTCAAATGTACTCATGAATCAGTTTTACTTTTTCCGAAAGGACCGATTTTTCCTGCAACATGAGGTAATAACGACTTCCCCAGAGAAATACTGAATATTAATAAAATAGAGAACTTTTCTATTCAGAGTTTTAAAAATTTGAGTATTTTCCTATTATTTCGAATTAACAAAACTCATAAGCATTTTCCAATCTTTCCCACTGTTTACAGTATACGTTAAGGCTTTAATGAGTTTAAAATATAAAGAACACCGCAAAATTATCTTTAATGAGGTTAGGCACAAATCATGGTATATTTTTCTCAAAATGGATTAAAATTTTGAGAAATATGGAATTTAATGAATTATATTTCCATAATACACATTTTTAAGCTGTTTATTTCAGTTTACATAATTTCTTAGAAATAAAGCTATATTTTAGCTTATTTAGACTATCATATAATATTAATAAATACTAAACAATTCTCTTATCGGAATACAGTGCTTGCGTTAGCAATACTTGGCCTGCGTAAATCCCCAAGACCAAATGGCTTAAACAGTCAAATATTCGAAAATCTGAACCAAAAGAAAGCAAAGACCATTTAACGTATCTTGGAATCAAGGAGACTCCCTTATGAGTGAAAAAGGGCCACTGTTATGTCAAAAAGAGAACTAGGCTAGGAGAGAAACGCCCTCTGGAGACTTTAGACTTAGCTCTAATATATATGCTGCCAAATTTATAGAGAATATTACCTTAAAAAGACAATAATTTTTTGGACATCTTATTGCTCTGTCAAAAATACGACTTCATATCTTGGAAGTTCCTCGATACTAAAAATAGCAGAAAAGTGTACCTCCATGCTGTTTTAGTACCGAGGAATCAGATGTTTTTCTCCCAGACAATAAGGGGGCACAGAATCGAAGTCTTACTGACCTATTATACTGTGGATACCACTTTGAACCCTTCAAGGGACTTCGATAGGGTCTGAAAAAGTAAACTACACTGGTTTTCCAAATTAAAAGAATTTTCGTATTGGGGCAATTGTTTCCAGAACTACTGAACAGATTTTAATAAAATTTGGCTGAACCTAGGTTAGACAGGTCTCACTCGTGATTCCATACTGAAAGACAGTTTATGAGTTTCTGAGGTATCTGGTTCTACTAGTTCAGCAAAAGCTGTTTTCCAGCATTGGATGGTTCTCGAAGACGGGTGGCAGTTACCTTTCTGAGAGCGTCGAGGCATGCTCTATAGGGTTAATATCTGGAATTTTGGCTGGCTAATCCACCCTGCGAAAATCTCCACTTTCCGAAAAATCGTCGATAAGATTAGTTCTATGTTGTCATCATTAAAAAGAAATAAGGGCCAATCCCACTCCTGAATAGGGGAACATAGAGTTCATTAACATATTCCTGTACCTAACTTCAGTCACAGCGCACCCTTCTGAGACATGCAGGAGATGTGGGAATCCAACACAATATCAACCAAGACCATCAATACTGGTCAGTTTCTCAGACGTTGGACGGCAGTTAGCATTTCACTTGTTTTTTCTAGATAAAAGTACGTCGAGAATTAATGGTTAGGATGAACTACGACTCATCATTGAGGAAGAATTCAATCATTAGAAGAGCGGAGGTTTGGTGATCTAGGTAGATATCATGTTGAATGATAATACATTCCTCCATGTCTTGAGGACTTGAAGGGATGACTTTTTCAAGAGGCACTGTGACTAGCATGAAATATAAGGTTGAGGTTTTGGACCCCTATGTTTATATTTTCAAAGAGTGCAGCCGGCCCTGATTTCCTTTTACTAAAGATAATGCGTGGTAACATACAGCATATCTGGTCAACTGTTTTCTGAAAAGTGAAAGTACTTTCAGGATGAAATGGACAATTAGATCAACCTTATAAAGCATATATCTGGGGTACTTTGGAAAGGGAAATGGTAACTCACAACTCGGGCTTCCTTAGCCCTAGAGTGTTTATAATGTATTCGCATTAT
Organism: Pardosa pseudoannulata; assembly: GCA_032207245.1. Lineage (NCBI taxonomy): Eukaryota > Metazoa > Arthropoda > Arachnida > Araneae > Lycosidae > Pardosa > Pardosa pseudoannulata. The sequence continues at coordinate 6,723,779 of CM063502.1, read as the reverse complement.
GTAAAGAACGTTTCTTTATCTAAAGTTAAAATTGGCATGTTTGAACATGACATTGTCCTGTGAGAAAAATCTGAAATATATAAAGTATTTTCTGGGTCCTGAATTTACAGCAACAAACAATGAGCATCTTCAATTCAATGTTTGTAATTGTTCTTAATCTCTTGTGAGAGATTATCCCCTCACCACTTCCAAATTGTATAGTATGATGATATAAATACTAACTCAAAATTTGCTCAGGTCAATCGTCAGAAAAATCAAAATCATGTGAATTCCAGCACCTATAGATAAGGATATAAAAACGGTACACTTAAACATAAAATTACGCAAAAACATTGCAAATGATGTCGAGCATAAACCGCAAAAACCTTAAATATGTCTCAAGCATGTTTTAAACACACTTCGATCCTTGAGTCAATATTACGGAAACTGACGTCCTTTTAAAATACATGCTCCATTCTTTCACCACGCGACCTCATAAAACTAGAGACCATTTCGGTTAAAAGTTTACTATACATGTCAAAATTGCAGTTTTAAACTTAGATTCTTATTGTAAATAATATATAATATTTTAATTTATTAAAATTTATTTACAGATAAAAATCAGAAAAATTAACAGAAATAGAGTAAAAAGAGTTATATGACAATTATCTTAAAATTTTTCAAACTACCAATATAGGTTAATGGGATTTACCTAATGAAGAATATTTTTAATAACTTTAAAATGCTTTTTCTCATTTACTACGATAACAAGGATTAAACTCCTGTGCCCTGAAAGGTACCATTTTCAAAAAGGTCATTCATGAGCACAATCTTGTACCCATGAAAAGTATTAGCTTTAAAAATATATATACTCTAATTTTTCCACACAAAATTCATTGAATATTTGCAAGTAAATATAATGAGAAAACGTATAATATCGCAGTCTTCTCTAAAGATCGTTTTTCTTACTTGCAACAATTTAATTAAAATAATTTTAAAATTAGCAACGGAAAAAGATGTATACCTATTGCAGAAGTGAAAACTAATGACGCTTTAACAACGATTGCCTGTAAGATACTTCTATGAGAAGGGTAAAGGTTTTGTTAAAGGAGAATATGGGAATTAAGATAGGATGAGATTCAGAATGCCATGAGGAAGAATTCCACAAAATGAGTAATAAAAATTCTATGGAAAAACACATGCAAGAAATACTGACAAAGAAAAACTGCACCCAGATGGTTTTAAAGCATGAATATTTTAGAAAAATTCAATCTATATTTTCAATGGCTAAAAATTTAATTAACTTGATTTCCAACAAATATTAAAAAAAGTTATTTGAAGGATTTTAAAAAAGCTAGAGGAATTTCAAGTAGATTAATATCAAAAAGGAAGTTTATTAAAACTTTAATAAATAATTCTAGTATTATTTCTAGCTACTGTTAAACTAAATGATACGTTTCTATTCTTCTAACCAAAAGACAAAAATCTACAGGTGCCTCTATGACAGCAGTTTTATAACCCGGCCACCCCTCCTCACCCTTTCGGCCCCAACGGACATGCAAAATGGAATCAGAGACATATCACTCACTTGGTCCTAATTATCCCCAGGCTTTGGCTAAAAACTTGGCTGCGGACTGCTTCCGCATGTGCATCCGTTGCCGGTCCTTGCAAGGAAATGGAACTATTACGATTTAAATGTCTCGAAGTGCGTGAGTGAATAAGGCTCTAACATAAATGCCGTGATCAAGTTGACCGCCGCCCCACAAAAATGGAGGTTTCTACACACTTTTAACATTGTCTCACGAGCCATGTGGACACTCTTTTTCCGTGCTCCACGCAAGTCACGCACGCATAAGCGATACGGAGTTACGTGAGCGATTTACTTGTGAAATATACATATTTGTTGCTGCTAGTATAGCGTTTCGGCAAGTTGACACGTACTGAGATGTTTGAGATCCGATGGTGACATAAGTTTCAATGTCGGCTGACACGCGAAAGATTTTTATTAAAATTAAATCCACAATGTTGTACCGTGAACGACAGACACAAGCAAGATTACACGTGTTTCGTTGTGTTCGTTGCATTCATTGTATAACTCCTTTCATCCTACCGCCCTACCTTAAGCACTCAAGGCCAAGAAAAAGGGTTCAAAATGAATCTCAGCTTCTTGTTGTTGATCAAATGTATCTTTTTCAGGCCTAAATTTCTGTATTTCTTATTTAAGGAGTTGATACACAATGATAAAATTCATAAAATAGTGAACATAGAGCTAAACTTCTGTAATTAAAGACAAAATCAATATAGTAACTTTGACTTCATCTTTTTAAGTCAGTAATAATTAATATAATAGCTTGTTCAAACACATTTTGAAAGAGTTCATTTTTTTTTTAATTTTTCATATCAATATAAATAATTTTTTTATGTTTTAAACCTTTTACTACATTTTTTCTTGATCAAATTTTCTTCACAAATATCTTGCAGCATATCGTTTCAAAAGTAAACAAAGTAACCGGTTATTTTATATAGCTTCAAAAGTAAGAAGTAATGAAGACTAAAGAATGGGTATAAAGTCGACAGCACTTCACTTTCTCTGCATCTATCATTGTAGTTTAATACAGAGGTCTATGACGTAAACCTAAAATTGGTAAGCGGTTACATACTGATGTTATAGAGGGTTTCAGGGACAGATCCAGTTTTTTACTTTAATTTAAATATATAAACGAAAAAATTAAACCCCTAGTCAAATGAGAATTGCTGATTAACCTCTTCACAGTCTTCCAACGAATTTTATCACCCCCCCCCCTTGTACTACACGTTTCTGAATAAATAACGCAAAAATTCCAATTTTACCGTACTCGCAACAATGCAGGTTTCGGGACAATTTTACATCTTAAAAATAATTCTATTTAAAGAAAAGTAACACATTTATGTTGATCGATTTAGAATTTTATGAATTAAAAAAACTTAATAAAAATGTGAATGATTTATGAAAAGTTGCATAGTGTCATGTAATTACTGAAAGATATGTAAGAAAATTAAGGGAAATTCCTTTAGCCAAAATCATGTTCATTATCTGATTTCTGTAATAAGTAATTAGAATAAGTTTTACATTGTGTAAGTATTTTATTTTTGCGTTTGTTACGAAAATATCTATGTTTGATACTTATTACCACTTCAAGTTCTGATCATGGAAGTTCTTATTTGAGAAAATATTTGATCCAGTTCTACACATTGCAAGAATCCACTTCAACAGTTTTTTGATTGTTGTCAAATATTTACAATTATAAAAATACCTTCAACAATCTGTAAGAAAAGGAATTTAAAAATCTAAAAATAATGAGTTTTAAACTTGTATAAAAGTGACAAGATATTTTCTTAATTACTATTTCAATTAAGTGCAACATATTTTTCTATTTTGTTATAAAACATATGAAGAGTAAAAAAATAAGTGAACAATATATTTTTCTAGAACTGGGAATATAACCGATAAACTTAAAGTTAACTAGTATTAACTCATTTATTATATAATGTACATTTCAAATGGCATGTGTTTAAGCTTAAACTCTTAAACATATTAAATAATCTATCGGTTACAATCTACCGTTAGTTTTGTTTGTTATTTACGAAGTTGACTTCAAGCAATGGATCCCGGTATATTTAGTTCTCCTGAAACAAAAGGTTAACCATAACAGTCCAATTCAAACCAATTTTCTCAATTATCTTCCTTATTTAAATAAGCCTATTTCATCTGAATAAAACACACTCAAGAGTGCTCTTTCTAAGAATTTCTTCTATAATGTCATAAATGACACTTATAACTCAAAAATTATTTTCAACGATTATTTAATAATGAACTTCCAGATCACATAAAAATTATTACAAACTAAACGGCACATTATTTGGCGTCATTTTGACGTTCATTTATAAAAGTATCTCAACCAATAAACCACCAAACTCCTCACTGAATAGGTCATATAACGCCTATATATTAATTAATTGCACACTAAATATTTCCAACTTCCGAGGGTCCGACTTGATCCAAAATTCGATACGGATGTACAATTTTAGAGTAAAAGCTACATGTTAAATTTCATTTACAGCTGAAATAATTTTTAATGGTATCACACAAACATTATCCCAAAAGAAAAAAAAACCTTCTTACTTCTAGGTATTAAGATCTGTATTAGACAAAATCTCAAGCTCAAATCTTTGAACAATTACTATATTTTCTCAATGTGTACAACGCGTAAGAGAAAGTTAAAAATTAAAAATAAAAAAGCTAGAATATTTTTCCATCGGCGTTTTTATTTAAAACCGTATAATAATGTCACTTAAATAATAAATTTTTTTTGCTATTATTTAATAACATGCATCTCAGAACAAAGTGTTTTATGTCATTTTATGTCATTTAATTTATGTCGTAACAAAGACAATTGCGAACTAACATTTGGTGCTTAATTATCCTTGGTGGACACATCATTTGGTATTCACTCGAACAACTCTACGAAAATGGTCAACATCTTCATTCGACTGGATTTTACACAGCAAGGTAGAAGACGAAATCACTAGAAAGTAGTCAAATGTCGAGGAGTAACTTTTGCAACAAACTCGGTTGTACGCCTCACTTTGCTGAGCTTAAGAAAAGGTCACTTCCCACGTGACACGACTCGCCAGCAGATGCAGAGCCACTTGAGGTGTTAAGGGTACAACATTTACGCATATTTACAGCTCTATCATAGAGAAGCAAATTTCGTTTTCGGCAAAAGTGAGATGGGACGGCACTAAAAGAACAGACTCCTGAACTTCATTCAGGTCATTGCCCTACTTAAAATAAATAAGCCCTATCTCAACGGAAGCTCTTTAAGTCCTGCAGAAGTACCTCCTATTGAACTTCAACATGACTTTATGTACAAACTTCACAAGCCGAAATACCTAGCACGAGACATTAAAGTTAATAACACAAGTGGACGTTGATCAGTTCCCCCCACTCGAGATGCATACCACTCATGTCAACAGATAATGACATCAGCACATGATTTACACGGGTTCGAAGATGAGTGACAATGTCAGATTTGCTTACATCTACAACGAAAATGAGGATACAAAGTACAAAAAATTTTGAATGAGTTACAATGCCACTGTCTTGGTTGAATAACGATTAAATATCAAGTCAGCCATTGAATTTTTCAAGGACTCTTAACATTAAGAGGTGACAAAGTTGAATTCTATGGTAGCTCTTAATGCAATTCTATAGACAACAAAAGCGTCTTATATTAGGCAAGTTATCAAGACTTCATCAAAAATCATTCATCTTAGATAGGTCAAAACGCATTTGGCAGAGACTTCAAGGGTATGTTGACCAACTCAAAAAGAATGCCACCACCAAGAAAGAAATCTGTATTCCTTGCAACAAGTCCCTGCAATAAAAAACGGCCATGCTAAAGAATGATGTCATCTCCAGATAGCAATTGAAATGGGACAGCAAAAAAAAAAAAAAAAAAAAAAAAAAAAAAAAAAAGGGGGGGGGGGTAGATCTTCTTATCCCTACAGTTAGCTCCAAGAGAATATTGAACAACTTTTTCACTAATCAGGTCATCACTCATCATGGCGCCTTCCCACCGGAATATGTTCTACAAAATGTCGGACTGGTACAAATGCACTAAAGACTTAGGCAGCTCTAATCCCAACATCTTCGAGTGCGATCTAATGGAAGCTATCCGAAAACATTACTTTCCTCTCAACCTCCAACCGGTTCTTTCACTCAACTTGTTGAGTTTTTTAAAGTCAAGATGTTGAAGAAATCGTGGAGATCTGCGTTTATGGAGATACTTTCCATGGAGATAGATTTATGCTCTTCATTTTTCTTGTTTATTTTCTCTGCTTGTATTGTTATGTATTGTTTTTATGTTCATATATTGTTTGTATTAAGCATTAATGTATATACTGTATATGGTTATAAAGTATCAAAGGAAGCATGAACACACCACCAATGGAGTCTCAATAGATCCAGTAAAACGTTGAAGCAACTAAGGCGTACTGAAATGAGCCCTGGATGCCCAGGTTCCGGATCATGGCTGCCTTGTCGGCGGGGCACGAAAAGAGGTTTGGTTTGGTTTGGAGCGCTACGGTCTACCGTTTTGCACACGAGGGCTAATGAGACCGGGACCTACTGCTTAAAGCCGATTCCGAACGGCTACGAACATCCATGCCATAGTGGGATTCGAACCCACGAACTCTGGTACCAACGATCAGCGCCCTAACCAATCGGCCAGCGTTCGGCGCACGAAAAGAGGAGTTGCAATGATAAGTGAAGTCCAATTCCATGGACTGCAACCCGAAGAAAGTATGTCAGAAAAGATGGTTGTTGCATTGACGACTTATTAGTGACCCTCTAGTCTTGGCCAGGACAGCTTTCGGAATTCGTCTTATGTATTATACATCTGAATATTCTACAGTGTTTCTTCCAATTCCGTCGACTGAGTCCAGCTGGGTACAGTTTCATTCTTTCCATAAAATTGAGTATGCACAGAACTATTTTCCACGTTTTGTAATCTAGTGCTAGTAAGCAGAGGAAGCAAGTGGTATATATATCACAAAAGGAAAGTGGAAAAGACGAAATTAAAAATCCCTATTAGTCGATATTAGTAATTTATGTGAAGGGGACAATGATAAAAGGGAAAAAAATTCACTAGAGGAGGAAACTGGCAAGGACAAAATTGGACATCAGAACTGAGAACAAGCTAGTAATCTAGAAATTTGGTGTCAAATCAATGTAATAAATTTATTCATTTAACTCATCGCGCTTTTGAATTATAATTTTCATTGAAAGTCAGACAAACAAATTCACACACAGAACAAAGCTCCAAATATGTTTCTTTCTTTTTTAAACTTAAAGAGATAAAAAAAAATCAAATTTTTTTTCCAAATCTCGAAGTCGAATTTTTATGTCACTTACGATAATTTTTGTATACTTTGCGTAAGAAAAAATAAAAAGCAGATAGTTTCTCATACAATATGTTTTAAAAGAAATTATATTCGATATATCACGTTTTGTGATCTTTTATAAATAACATGTTACAATCACTTAACCTTTTAATCTCATACAATTTTTTGTCAATGAGATAGTATCATATTGCCTTTCCAAAGCTTTGATACATAGAAATTCACCCCACGTCTCACATAAAGTGTCTTGGTTCCACTCTGTCAGTTCTAAATGGGTGTATCAATGACATTCGACATATAAAGTATTTTGTTCTGAAAACCTAATCTTATCCGCAATCGGTCATTATGTACGGCTTAACGGTGTTAGAACGTGATCTGAATGCTTCATGATCAGCTAGTAAAGATGTGCGCCGTACTCTCCTTTTCAAGCAAGAAATACCGTTTTGGAAAAATCTTTGTAATTATTTTCCCTTGAATACTAGCATTCTATAACTTCAAAAGGAAATTAATATTGCATTTTTTTCAGTGTTTATTAGATTTTCTCTGTAATTTTTTTACAGAAATTTTAGAAAGCAAATGATAAAAAAAATTAATAGGAAATTGATTTAGAGGGATCTTTAAACATCCCTATGAAAAATCTCCTGCTAAAAAAACTGATCTCCCAAACACATGCCTATTTTTTCTCTTATTATCACAGTGATAAATAAATAAAATTTCTGTTCTTTTTTTTTACCGATGGCCTTTTACTTAATCCCCTAACTTTAGCTGACAATATTATAACACTATTTCTGCTTTATCTATGTTGCACAATGCTATCAAGTACTATGTTATACACATTAGCTCTTCAATATCTGCTATAAAAGGGTAAAGATTTAAAAATTGACTATTATACAAAGTTCTTTTGATCTGGGTAGGGGTCCCGACCGGCAATAAATTAGCGGTATGAGAAAAAAACTGACTGACAAGAAATACTGTAGGGTATTTCTTGCAAGAGTTGACATTCAATTAGTGGCACCTGGTGAAATTTAAATAAAACCGTATTTTATTTTATCACCAGGAAAAAAAAAATGCTGGGATTTTGTTTGGGAACTTGGAGAACATTATGACCTCGAATCTGTGTTGACATTAATGAACACGGTGGACCCTTGGTACTTTTTGAACTCATACTGGTACGAGATCGCTACCTTTACCAACTGAGCTACAATTCAAATATGTTATTAATGTTAATGTCCAAACCCAAATATATTATTAATGTTTTTGAGTATGCAAATCTATTAAAACTCATAATTAACACTGTGTTTTATTACATTTTTATTTTTTAAAGTGCAGTATTCAATATTTGCAACTCACAAACTCTTCCCTCTCTCACTATCGGTTGACTTAATCCTTATCTCGGATTTAGCAACTCAAATTAGTGTACTTCATTGCTGCACCTCAAGTTGCTATGATATCATAAAACAGTTTATATGACCCACAGTCAATCAGAGACAGTTTTCGATTTTATTTTTCTGAAATCGGGATCTATTTTAAAACAAATATTAGTTGATCACTATAGATTCTTTTTACGACTATAAAAAATTTCATCATTCTTATATTCCAACAGAATCTTATTATAGAATAATAATTTTGAATCAGTTTTTGGATGCTGTAATTTTACATCTTTTAGAAATATTCACAAAACCTGAAGCAGTAATGAGTTCATTAAATATTTTAATCAAACTGGTTGTAACCTCATATCCGTAAGTGAAAATAAATTAGAAATACTGACGGAAGCCTATTCTTCATATTTGTCGGATTGTATTACTAGCCAAATATTAATAATGGAAAAAGAAGTTACTAGCAGAAAACATTATATTAACTTCTAATGAAGCTTTAGAAAAGAGCAACGTACATATTTTCCTGAATATTTATAAACTTTTAAAAGTTTTCTTCATTTTACCTATTACAACATGTATTGCTGAAAGATATTTTTCACTTAAGGTAGATTTAAAAACCTACTTAAGAAATAGTATTAAATTTAAAATACGTTTAAGTAGGCTTTATTTATTATAAATTTATAAAAATATATCAATAAATAAAAGTCTATAAATAAAAGTCTATAAATAAGAATATTTTCCAAAAACAAAAGCAGAGAACTTTAATTTTGTAAAAATTATGTATAGCATTTTTATTTAATTGTACTTGAACTTTTTTAACCATTTTTAAATTTTGACCTTCTTTCAGTCAATATCTTTAATGCAGAAGTGTACCCAGGGGGGTGCAAAGGGACATATGCAACCCCCCCCCCAAGATTTTTTCTCGAAACTGAAAAACGAGGGGAGGAAAAGAAATTTAAAATTTTGTCTTCCTTATTTTTAGGTTTAGAAATACCATAAACTATAAGAACACTATCTTGAAAATACAATAAGAATATTATCGTGAAATATTTCGGTTTTGTGAAAAAGATCTTTGGGGGTGCATATGTTCCTTTGAACACGGAAAAAGGGCAATCGATAGAACGGCAGGAATCTATTGTGGTGATGGTGGAATTGATTTCATGCAATTGAATTAATTGTTAATTGGCATGATAAGGATTCATCTGCTGGGCCGTTCATACTTTTAAATGCTTTGAAAAGTTCCAATTTTGTCCTAACTTTACTTTCGATAGAAAATATATTTTCCTTTACATTGCCCTTATCTAGAATTTTGCAATCTAAGGTAGATGACCTCAGTGCTGCTGTTCAACTGGGCGAGGATATACTAAAAGAACAGAGACGGTTTTTAAGTCAATTTTTATAAAATCGGAATCTATTCTGAAACAAATAATAGACGAGGACTATAAAATTGCTGTGCCACGATTAGGAAGAAAACAAACTAATCATTCTCATATTCCGACAGAATCACCCGAATCTTATTTTAGGATAACAATTTTTAATCAATTTTTAGATGCTGTAATTTTACATAGTAAAGAAAGATTCACAAAACACAAAGAAGTTATGAATGCCTTAAGTATTTTTAATCAAACCAGAGAATGATCCCATATCGTCATATAAAAATAAATTAGAAATACTTAGAGAAACTTATTCTTCAGATTTGTCAGATTGTAGTATTGATCTGCCAGATTTAATTTTTTATCAAATTAATCTGCTACGTGTACTATTAATTAGAATAGACTATTCATTAGTATGTCCTCGTGACTAAACTTTCAGTTAGTCAAACTACCCTCCTAAATAAATTAAATAAGAAACCTTTGTGCAGAAATAGTATATAAGTGACATCAATATAAAAAATGCTCAAATAAAGGGGAAAGTATAGATATTTGAAAGCAAAAGTTAACCAACAGCAACAGTCTTATTGTTGTAGTTTTCTACTTGAACGTTTTTCTTTCTTCTTTGCGTGCCGAACGATGGCCGAATGATTAGGGCACTGATTTTCGGTACCGGAATTCGTAAGTTCGAATTCCACTGTAGCATGGTTTTTCGTAGCCATTCGAAATTGACTTTAATTAGTAGGTCCCAGTCTCATTAGCACTCATGTTGCAATGAAGTGGACTCAAACCAAACCAAACCATCTTTCATCTCTGCCCTGATTCTTAAACCAACTGCAAGTTTTTCCTTCTTTCTATGTGAACTTTTTTTTTTCGGTTGTTTTATTTATCCAACTTTTACAATTTCTTGAAAAAAAAATAAAAAAATAAAAAACATCCCTGACACAAACCTGTCGAGATATCTTGCCTGAGCCTGGATATCGTTATCAGTAAAACGACTTCTTACTCCTTGTCTATTATTTTATTTATAAATAAAGAAATGAAGTATGATTTGAATTTTTTTAATTATGAAGGTTAAACATTACAATGAAACAGGGATAAAGTTTTCAATAATTTTATGCTTGAATAAATAAATATTTTTTAATAATTTCGTATAAGCGTTTCCAATATGTGTACAAATTTAAGTAGCAAGAAGTCAAATAAGAATATTTTAGTCTGTATTTCTTGATAAAAAAAAAAAAAAAAAAAAAAAAAAAAAAGCCATCCAAATTACTGCAAATTCTGTTGAACACTAACATTTAAACGGATTTATAACAAAAGAATGGCGAAACTGATAGAGTTTTCACCGGAGTACATGGGTTCGAATACACGTGTTGGCCTGACTCCATCTGCGATTGGATTTAAAAATTAGCTCCTATCTTCATTTGTCTTCGAGTAGACAATACCGCTCCAAACTAGTCAATTGGTCATCGACTTATTCAAAATGTGTATTGCTTTTTTCCGAGAATTATATATCCTGTACTGCATTTTTGAAGATTAATAAATAAAGTTACATTATTTCATGAGTTACAATACAAAAATTTGATAAAATGTTTGTTTTATAACATTCCGATCACGTGTTGATCAAATAGTCATCTACAACATATTATTTATTTCGATTTAATTCTAGTAAGCTCATACGTTCCTTTTAATGGAATGAACAAGTCTATTTTGCATTGTTATTTATGTCGTGATTAGTGGTCGTCACTTTAACAGATGATTCAGAAACATACAAAACGCCTGTACGCATTTATTTTCTTAATCAATACGCTTGATTAATATAAAGTTGATACAAAATCCCAATATCTGTTTAAAAAAAACTTCGTACTTGAAATATAAAGATCCTCTTGAAGCCATTAAAGTTGTAAATGAAAGATTAATGAAAAACACGCTCTAAAGAAGAATACTTTTTCGAAACGAAAAGATAATAACGAAGCACTAATAAATAGCTATTGAATGCTACCAAAATATATGTAAATGTTTGTGTGAGTCACTCGGAAGTGGCATTCCTTCAGCGAGCGCGGTCGATTGTTTCGCTTGTTGTTTTCCGCCGCATATTCATTAGCGACCCCCATTCCCCTTAATCGACCATTTTGAAATTCGTATAGGAGCTTAATTGCTGTTTCCGCCCTCGGACCAATGAATAACAACACCGAGAAGGGGGCAACAATCCTTTAACGATGCTAGCCCTTAATTTGAATCCGTGGCAATTTCCAGCCGGACTTCAACTATATGCACGAAAGCTTCGCGCTCGGCCAATCAGAAATTGTGTTTAGGGGTGGTTGGGAATTATGAATAATCAAGCAGGCGTATAATGGTGTCGCTTGGCCGCTTTTGCACCCCTCCTTTGCTTCCCGTTTAGTGAATGGATATGATATATGCACCCCTTGGTGGGCTGCTGGCTTTTTCCCTCGAATCAATTTTAGGATACATTGGTAAAAGGAAATTAACACAGATTTTGTTTTAAAACCTATTAAAAGCTAGCTTTTACTAGTAAGTTCATTTTCTGATGCAGTTTTCACTTTTAATTTATTTTTCCCCCTTTGGATGCCCTTTGCAAAGGCGGAATCCTAGATATAAAATGTTCATACATTATCTCTTTCAATTAACGATCACAGTCATGTATTCTAAAATTTTATCTGAAACATTTAGTCTTCTTTGTAGAATTGAATAATATCCATTGTAAAGGAGTGAGTCATATATCCAATCAAAGGCACTGGAAAACGCTACTCTATTAAATTAAATGAGACTCCATGTGAAACCAGGTAAAATCTCCATTTATAAATATTTTGCAACTCCATTTGGTGGACTAATGGCCTAACAGATAGGGCGGTGCCTTTAATACTGGAGTTTATGAGTTTTAATCGCGCTGCTAACAAATATGTTTGTAGACATTTGGAAACAGCAATAGGTCCTGGTCTAGTTAACCCTCGTAAATAGCTAGCCCGCGTGTTCACCAGACCAAACAAAACCATTTTCGTTTGTACTTTATGATCATCTGACGTTGTTCGGGTTTCTAAATGCCTTCCAGTATTTACCAGGTGCTGCAAAAAGTTTTAAAGAATTAAAGACTATGAATTTATTTGTTGTGGTTATAAAATAAAGGGACACAGTTAGGAAATGGGCATAATGCACTATGACTTTCAAAAATACGTATGACTTTACTCTTATTTTACATTTAAAAATTGTTTTTATTGTTTTCATGCGTACAGTATTATTAGTTTTTCTCTGTGAAGCCTGTATGTACAATCTTTATTTTAGAAGCATAAAAATAAACAAGCCTTGAGAAACAAACACACACATAAATAAGAAAGCATTAATTTATAAATAAAAAGCTGTAAATTAAAAAATATGAATAGCATATAATATAGTTTTATTTTAAAATATATAATGCAAGTATTTATTTATAAAAAATCAGCCATAAATAATTTTAATTAAAACTTTTCTCAAGAATCAAGTAGTTTCATAAGATTTGTAAAAGAAAAATAATAAATAGGAAACTCAAATCGTTTTATAAAATAAGTAGAATACTCATATTTTCAGTCCTCTTAGTATTTCGGAAAAGATGAATATTTAAATGATTCCCATCGTATTCAACATAGAATTATGTGCATCATATCTTATCTAAAAAATGGCAGATATTTAAATAATGTGGAATAAGTTATAAAGTTATTTTATTTGCAACGTCATTCATAATCATCAAGACATTTGTCGCATGAGATTGAATGGGAAAATAACGTTTTAAATAATGGCATAAAAGGTTTGTTTTTAAAATTTTAAATTGTTTGTACATTTACAAATAAACAAAGTCCTCCGATCACTAAAATATGTTACAGATGTGTCTTTCGAACGTTTCAAAAAATACCTTAATACCTAAGTATGCGAATCTATTCCAAATTGGTCAAAGATTGTAAATTTCTATAAAAAAAACTTTTTCCATTTTTAATACCACACACTAGCATTATAATTCCGCGAATAGGTTAAAACTCTTTAGTCATAATATTTTACTATAAATCACTATCCGTCCTATTGGAGATTAGTTAATCGTTTATCATATTTATTTGACCATAAAAAACATTTGTACTTTTTCCGTTGAACAATTTACTGACTGTCAATTTTAACTATTTTACTGAATAAAATAGCAAGAAAATTCTAATGTTGGCAAGTAAACTTTTTTCTCCCATGTAAGAAACCCATTTACTCAACCTTAAGTTCGTTTTACACTTTCTGACTTACATTATTTATAGACATAAATAACTATTGTAAAGGTTACATGGAATTGTCTAGCACATATTCATATTTTTAAAAATTAAAATAGTATTATTACGTTAATAATCATTGTTAAGTTTAATAATTATTGTCAATATTAAGTGTTAAGTGTTGTCCTAAAACTGTGTCATGAGCTTTATTTTTCCAGTTTTAATTACTTAAAAATAGATTGTACCACTATCTACTATCGTTTGTCTTTAGTACTCCTTTAACTATTTCGACAAACATGTGCTTTTGTGGAATTATACTGGGAAAATAAGGAAAAGAATAGTGAGTATTTTTTTTTACCTTTAACTATTGTGGTCATATTTTGCCTTATAAAATAATGATTTCAATTAGTCTTTAACTAACTTGTAACTTGGTAAGTGAGCTCACTGCAGGAAGATACTGAAAAATACACAGAGGAATTATGATTTAGAGGGGGGGGGGGCTTAGGAATGAAAATTGAGACTGCTCAACGGCAGTTAAAGGTTACTTCACTATTTATAAGAAATTGTTAGATAAAATCAATTCAATTTTAATATGGAATGTAAACATGGATAAGTTATTTATTAAAATTAATAATATACTACCACTTTGAATATTAGTACGGAAAGATAGAATAGTTGTCCCCCGCTCCCAAGAACATTAAACGTTTAAAGACAATATAAAATCCAAATCGCGACCATTTTTCAGCTGTCTGAAATGCTTTCGACCATTCCTTAGGTCGGGGCAAAGGTTCTGGTTATTTCCAACTCCACGTGACCGAGAACGCTGTCAATAAGTACGAAATAAAATGGTTAATAATCGGGAAAATGGCCGATTTTTAAAGAACATGTAGCAAAACAAAAAATAATCTTTGACCTCATTCTCGCCCCTTCTAAATTTTATATACATATATTTTAGGAATTCCTTTAAATGGATTGAGAATTTTTTTTTTTAAGAATGCTAATTGTTGTAAATACCCACATTATAATACAGTGAATTTTCAGATAAAAGTGCTACAGTAAGTACTCCTAGCTAGAAAATAATACAAACGATTTCATTGCAAAATATGATTTATTGAACATTAAAGTTATTTTCAAGATATTTTTTAATCATAAAATATTTCCAGGAAGTAAGAATATCTTTGAGATACTTAAAAGCGTTAAAATAAATTTTATTGAATCAAACTGATAGTTTTGATCTTTCATGGGAAATTTATTTTAATTTACCGTTGTATTTTATTTTCACTTCTACATAAATACTTTCGAATCTAATGAGGTTTTGCCTTTAAACAGCGTTTATGTGCCACGTATGCAATTTCCATCAAACATAGCAAAGCAGGGTATTTTACTTTTCAATTGGAAGACGACACAATAACATGTTTGGCATTTTCTAATCCGCATGGCACAATGTGCGTCCGGAGGTCATTTTTTTTTCTCATCCGCAAAATTCAAAATCGGAATCATTCTATTCGAAACTCAACAAAGCTTAAGTTCAATCCTTTTCTTTCTTTCCACAACCCTAGCCTACCATTGTAATACAATATCATCTGTACCTCTATAGCAAGAATTGTTTGTCAATTAAATGCTGCAAAACAATACAGAATGCTGTCCTTGGAAATACAATGTGTGGGCTGGGGAACGCTGAAAAAAAGAGAGAATTCCTCTTTCTTTCGAGTTTCACCAACCGGTGAATTCGGAACCGGTCGAATGATTGGGTGCATCGGTGCATTGCAGTTCGAGCACGCAAAAATTCTGAAACAATGCTTGCGTTCTCACCCCATTACGAACTTGACAAATGACAGGGGTCTGAAAGACTGAATAGTTTCACTTTTCTTGCTGAGGATTAAAACAGACGTCGAAAGCATTTCACTAACAGGTATTATCTTTAGAAAGCAATAAAATCCTTTTGGTTCGGTGTCTTTCCGTGCTGTCAAGTAATAAATATTCTCCTAATAACACGTTGTCTTCAAAAATTGAACATACATATATTAACATCAAAATAGTATTTAAAGGATGGACCAGAGTTCTTCTTTGAATCATCTCTATTGTGAGGGTTATCTCCAGACACAACTAATTTGCTTTACATGATACATGCATAAAACCTGTACACTAAGTCCGATAGTTATTCCGATAGTGACTTACTACAAAATAACATAACGCTAAGTATACAGTTTGGTACCAATTTATATCCTGCGTAGGAAACGCAAAAAAACACTGATCAGTATGAGTGGATCGTATGAATGGATGAGTTAAAAATACACAATAAAATAATTATGTATAAGTAATATTTTTTATGATCACAGTCTTTTATAACTTAACGTCATTCAGAAATATTTCAGACACACATAAATAATGCCATAAAATCTGAAAATAAACCTAAAATTGGAAAACAAACAAACTTTCTAAAAATTCCTAGAAACTGCATTGAAAAATTAACATCAAATACAGCTGCACAATAAACACCAAACTATTCAAATATGTAGCTTGCAGGGAAGATCTAACCTTTAGTAGGGAATATAATCATACCTGTCTGCTATGCAAGATTTACATCACCTGTTATGCCCAGAAGATGTCAGCGGGTTGTTGAGACACTGCTGCCCATTCACGGAAACGTTGGTAGCGGCTGGTGTTTCAAAATTATTCGATTGTATTTAGGTTTACGTTGAGTATCGTTACATTCCAATAGTAGATACAGCTGATTCAGGAGACATGAGATAGGGTTCTGTGATTCAAATAATTCCTTTCTAGCATTGTTTCCAGTTTAATAGCATCCCTCATGACAATATCCTCTAGCTGAGTAATTAGAGTTACTGACCCAACAAATAGTTGCATTTTTCAAAAACCATCGGAGATCTTAAACTCTTTTATTAAGGTTGCCAGATGTTCCTATAATTGTCCTTCATGTCAATTACTCGCCGTTAAATATCCTCTTTTTATGATAGCTCTCTTACTATAAAACTTTCTAAAATACTTTCAAGAGAACATTTTATAAAATTAATTCAACAATTTCGTATCAATACAGTATTTGGGGTTATGTTACTTACTTAAACCTCTAGTAAACCTTGAGTAAACTCATTTACTCCAATTACTGTAATTAATTTGGTTTGGATTGAAGTGTTGCGGTATACTTTTTTGCTACACTACTTTCGCTGGAATCTACTGCTTAAAGCCTATTCAGAATAGTAATCAACATTCATGCCAACAGTGGGATTCGAACCCTGTAACTCCGATGAGCAACTGCTACCCATTCGGTTATCGTTTGAGTCAAGTCAAGTAGAACAAAACCATAAATTGACCTGTATAAACTTGGCAAGTGTTCCACATTCTATCTGGCTAGAAACGCTTTGCTCAAAGTAAATAGTGAACAATGTTTCCTGCTTATTGTCAACGACTACAAACATCCTTGCATCCCACTGTGGCATGGGTGTTCGTAGCCGTTCGGAATCGGCTTTAAGCTGTAGGTCCCGGTCTCATTAGCCCTCGTGTTGCAAAAAGTAGACCGTAGCACTCCAAACCAAAACCAAACCAAACAAACATCCTTGCTAAGAATGAGACCGGTAGACCGCTGCTCTTTGGTACCGAAGATCATGGATTCAAATTCCCATTCGGTCTCTTTGGCCCTCGTGAAGAAAAACAGCAGACGCTAGAGCATAAAATAAAACAAAACGAAGTCGGGTGCTGACCAAACGGATAGGGTACTGCCTTTTTGTATCTTACCTGTTCAAAGATTGCACGAAGACTAGTACTAAACCTAAACCTGATACCATTAATAATCTTAAGTAAAAGCCTCGAAATGTATGGTTGAAAAAAAATCTTAAACAGTTGTCGTATTCAGAATCCATGGTTATTTGCATTATGAGCAATTGCAATTTTTATTTTACTGAAACCTGCTAACGAATTATAATTTTTGGTTAAAGTGATATTTTGATGTTGTAACCATACCCATTGAAAGGTTTTTTTATTCTACTTTATGTATAACATAATAAATTTAAAATATAACTGAAGCTTGAAGTGAAGTTTCAAACATCTCCTCTCACAACTGTATTTCTGTAGAACGATGATTGAATGGGTAGGGTGCTGCTCCTCAGCACCATCTCTGTTCTTCAGTTCATGTGTTTAAGATATTTCATCAACTGTAAGGGTTGGAATGCAATGGAAGAGTATTATATAATCTCTCATGCATTCAAACTCAGGAACTATCCTTTTGTATAGATACAATAAATTATTTATACTTATCAGTGAAACTATATTTCCACATAAAATATCACTTTTTAATTAAGTATAGTATATCAATGTTTACATGAAGTAAACAGAGTATACGACTAGGTTTTCTTTGAATAAATATTATTTTAGAGGAATATCAAAATAAGTACCTAAATTAACAGGGAGGAATTTGAAAGAAATAAAAAGGAACTAATAAGAAAACTCTCTTTTTTTATCTCTAAACGCTCAGTAGAATATTTTCTATTCTATTTTTTCTACAAAAATTTTCACCCGCGTTTACTATCATTAGTACTCATTTAAAATATCCTAGAATTAAAATTTTGATATTCATATATTCTCTCTGATTGCTACACGCGTTAAAAATTTCTAAAAACGATCTAAAAAAGATTTTTTTTTTTGCTTTTTTACACATTCTTTTAATGGGTACACGATGCAATAACAGCTCAGATCCAAATATCTTCTCTTAAGACATAATTTATTTTATTTTTTATAATGGAAGAAATCTTCACTGTTAGCTAATCGGATATTGGTAGCCGTGGATCTAGGCACGCCATCTGACTATTATATTCTGATAAATATTTATGCAGCATTATTTTAACACTTCTGTTACATGAAGATCATAGAAAGCTAAATTTCATGGTATTTTATAGTTGCTCCAATAGCGTCGTAAAAAATCATTATAACCTTTTTGGGCGTAGTGTTATTATTGATTTATTCATAAATAAAATGTTATATTGGAATGTTTGTCGCATATCTGTTGAACAAACATACTTAACATTCAGTGTCATTGATCATTTCGTTAAAAGTAAAGAAAAAATGTTTTGTTTGCAGTACCTGAAGTATTTCTTTCTGCTCCGTCTGTGTTGCATACCCATATGTTGATACTATATTTAATCTGTTTAGGAAAATAAATTAGTTTTGAAAGATTCAAAGCTTTATTTTTAAAACTGTTTTGCATATTTATGTTCAATGAAACTCTTTTGCATTTATTTTTTTCTGCGTATTACATACATTAAAAATCTGTTCTCGGTAGATAACTTCCACTCTTCTAAAACTGTATAGAGTTTGGGTTTGTCATTCATATCCACAGATTAAAACAAAAAACTGAGTAACTCATTTCAGCAAGTCTCGTAATTGTATGGCCATAACTAACAACGATGTCAATTGAAAACCACATAAAATGCTAATTCTTTTGGTCTAAATGTGTTATTTTCTGCTCTAACTATTAGCTGTTATGACGTCATAACTTAAATTATATAAAAAGGTATTTCTACTAGATACCTATCATTTGATCAAAAGTTTGGGGTCGATACAGTTATTCACGGATTTGAAATTGATTTCGCAAAGTCTCATCTCTCTATAATTAATGAAGATATTAAATTAAAACTACATAAAATGTTAATTTTGTTGCATTGAACATTTATTTTACATATTCATCTATTTTATTTTTATTTTTTTTATTGTGCTAATGATTGATTTTTCATGTTTTGAATGAAAAAAATATAACATGAAGATAGCTGTTATGACATCACAATTTTTTCAGCGGTTAATTTTACAACTATTTTACATCCTTGTTTTAATTAAACGAAAATTGTTTTCGAGAATGGTATCGTTTTTTTCTAGTTCTTTAAATATGTGAGGGGAATAAAATGATCTGTAATTTATACTGTATATATTGCCACATTTCAAACGGGCTCCATGGCACATGGTTAAAGTCGTGGGCTACGAACCGCAAGGTCCTGAGTCAGGACAAATTTATTTCCGTCATTTTGGGTGATACCATATTACGGTCGACATATGTCACTGGTGACTTCTGCGTCATAGGGAAATTTATGGTACCAAATTCCCATCTCTGGCGATTTCTGACGTCATTATGACGTGAAAGTCATCGATGACATATGTCGACTGTAATATGGTAGCAGCCTTAATGTTCGCTTTGTCAAGAAGACTACTAAAATATGCAAATTTTCAGTATCATTAAAATAAATCTAGAATGTTCTGTTACATTACAAAACCTGTGTTAAAACTGCGAGCGGTAGTTGTTGTCCGAGTACGAGATAGGTAGCTTGGAATGTAATAAACAGTGTTATCTCTTAACTTGACTCTTCATTGTGTGCAATCAGTACTTACACCCCATGACAATATTAATGTAAATAAATTCTATAATTTATTACTTTAGGTAAGAATATTTTGTTTATTATATGTTTTATATTCTTCCCACGTCATTATTTTTTCTTATGCTAGAAATTTGGTTTTTCTGAGCTGACATATGACAAAGTGGGATTATTCGTACCTAAATGAATGGAGTTTGACAATTTTTTAACAAAACTAAATATGTTGTTTTTTTCTTTTACTCAGTTTTTATTTTTTTTATTTCAGGTATTATATCTCTAGTCTTTTTAGGAATATTTTATTATGTACTGGGTAATCCTATTTTATTGCTCATCCTTAACCTGATCAATTAACGTTTCTTTACCTCATATTTTTAAATTAAGAAAAAATATGTTATGCGAGAGGGAAAGTTATTATTTGACGTGAATTACTGAGAAGTGAGAGGAAAATATTTTTTCGAGGCGAAAGAATCCAACTTGTTCAATATATAAAAGAGTAATCCATCCGATCCTCTTAAAATGTTGATTCTCTCCAACTTGGTGAAAAATTGTTTTCTTAGTCATGGAGCCCTAGTTTTATATGTACTTGTAGCTTTAAATCTATTTGTTTATTGTTGTTAATTTTTTTATGTAATACCAGTCATGATTGTATGATTGTACTCAGGCAAAATCATTTTACCTCAATTACAGTGAACTCTATGATTTTAACTTTACCACGTGACTTTTCTAGTGTCTTCATATTAGGAAATTTTTTCATTTTGGGGTGGATTTTTGCTCTGGTGTTGCAAACGAGACTTTGTTTGATACATGTTATTGTCTGGTAACTCTTCGATGCAATATTTCTTCCGTTTTTGTATGCTTCATTACAGATGGTTTTCATTTGAATTTTAATTATTGTCTTGCGTAACTAAATATAAAATATAAATATCCTGATCTTTTTTTAAAAAAACAGCTGCTGATTAGAAAAAAATAACAAAAATAAATATTTAAAAAATTTTACATTTGTTACCCCTTTTTTCTGCTGCAAAATTGGAAGGAGCTTCAAAAATATTTTTAAAAACCAAACTTTTAATTTGTGAAATGATGTACCTTACCATCTAATTCAGTGCTCCGTTGTAGCTCAGTCTATAGAGAAAACAATCTTATAACCTGGTGGTTCCGAGTTCGAGGCTCAAGACAACGAAAGATCCACCCTGTTCATTAAGCGTGGCTGAGGCACGTAAAATAATTTCGTAGATGCAATGTGGGAAGTTCCCAAACGATACCTCTGGAGGTCGCAGACAAAACCTAGGGGGTCTTCTGTTTGATCCATGTTTCTAAATTCTGAAGATCCACTTTGTTTGTGAGTAATGTTGGCCACCTATATAGTACACCCATATTGAACTAGCATCTGTGACTTGTTAGTGGCGAAAGCTATAAAGTGTCTCCACATTGAAAATAATAAACACCTTTTATTTCAACTCTTATTAAATTCAATGTGTAACTATGTGGAGAAGATATGTTTTCTTGTCCGATAAATACTACTCTTACAGCTCAACGATATTTGATTTTTATAATCTATATACAGGAACTGTGATATAATTCAAGTAAAAAAATCGAGCGAGCATACAATAAAGAAATACATTTTAAGTAAGTATCATTACATTGCACACACCATTCAAAAAACACTTCATTAACAAATAAATCGTACATTTTTTTAATTTTACCTGTCAGAACCGTAGCCCTCATCTGGTACACATGTACATAATTTGAAGTAAAAGCTAAAATTATTAACAGAACATGAAAAGCATTCTGGTTATTATAAAATCATAGTTGTTATGTGTTAATTGCTTGTTTAGTGGGGGTGTACGGTCGAATACAAAAACTTAATCGTACTCAATATTACCAAGATGTAAGTAGTCAGGCTTCAAATTCGGAACATTTTCCTTAGGCAAAAAATCTAGATTTCACCTCATTCTTATAGAAGTGATCCCTATTTTAAAACTGAAATTTTAATTTTATTTGGGACATTGGAAATTTATTAGAATAACCAAGGGTTATCTATGAATACATTCATGCATTAAAATGGTTCTACTTCAGAAGCTTTAAATTTCTCGAAGAAGTGAATACCATCGGAAAAGTTTTTGTAAGTTTAAAGCACTTAAACTAATGACAAAATTTCAAAATACTCTAATTCCCAATGAAACTTTGTGATAGACTACCTCGGAGGACTGAATCTATCAAAAGATAATATTTGAATTCTTTAAAATTAGAATCACTAATTCCGAAACTAAAAAAAAAAAAAAAAAACTTTCCAATATGGAGTTGAAAAGATGAGTAAAGCATGATTTATAATTTAACCATTAGCATAAAATTTTCTTATTCTTGCATACGAGATCCACAGTATTCTCCAGACTTTATAGTCTATTATAGCATAAGCATGTTACTTATGAATGTTGTTAAAAGTCACGGCGCTTGCAAATAAATGTTCCTATTTGAAATCTATGGAAATTATATCTTATATATATAAATGTTGTAAGCTATGATACTTTCAATACATTTGTTGATTTTCATGTAAAACCATATGGATGACTCATTCGAAAGGAACGAATGCATTGTCACGAGCGACCTTAGAAACAAAGCTTACGTTTTAGGTATGCATTTAAACCTTTATTGTATCATGTCATTATTTATGAAATTACCTATGCCTTGCAGGCGTTCATGGTTATTGAATCTTAAACATTGATCTGCTACCGTTTCAAGAAAATTGCTTATTGAGTTAAGTCGTAAATTTCGCAGTAAGGGCTTAACTGCATCTAAAAAAATGTACCAAAGCTTTCTATTCCCTGAATTTTGTTTATCTTCCCGTTTTGTATAGTGTGTGAACTATAAGTTGGAGATATAGGACCTTATCGTATAAAATGTTCTGCGGTATCACAGACAACATGCGAGTGATAGTCTATTTCACATTATACATTCTTAAAAATGTCTGAGGTGAACAACGCAAGTGCATTAGAAATATGCCTTTTGAGTTGTTTTCAGCAAAAAATGCACATACACGCGGTCTTTCACATAACCCAATTGCAAGGTGTCAAGCCCGGAGATATAGGTGGCCAAGAACAGTACACATCGTTGGCAGATCTAACATATTGAAGACGCATTTGGTTTAAAACCCGATACCTTCATATCCAGCCGAACGATGGCCGAATGGTTAGGGTGCTGGCCTTCGGAACCGGAGTTCGTGGGTTTGAATCCCACTGTAGCATGGATGTTCGTAGCCTTTCGGAATCGGCTTTAAGCAGTAGGTCAAGGTCTCATTAGCCCTCGTGTTGCAAAAAGTAGACCGTAGCGCTCCAAACCAAACCAACCAAACCTTCATATCCAGTGTGGGGGTGCTCCATCTTATAGAAAAATGCAATCAACGAAATTTGTATCTAGTTGTGACATCAACCATTGCTCAAGCATATCAAGGTAAACGCTTGCTGAAACACTTTGCTCAACAAAGGATAAAAGGCCATACAATTTTTGTGCTGACATAGCATAGATAAGATAACTAATATTTCAGAGCCACCCCGCATGCGTGGGCACAGCGCTCTCTTCACTGCTGCTGAAGCCATGTGAATAAAGGGCTTTGCAGAAAGTTGAAAATAGTTTACAGCAATCTCTTAATGGTACACGTTATATGAGATGTAACTATGCCTCGTTGAAGAAAGAGTGACGTTTCAACCACTTACAGCTTGAACGAGGGAAAATCAACAGCCTTCGTGGAGGATTTTATTATCGTAGAATTGAAGCTCGTGTGTAGCCAACAGTTGCACAGAGATACGCCTGTGGCAAAAATGGACGGTTATACCGGAACCACAATCAACGCCTATAGGGGTTTTACGGTTGTTAGTGCCTAGTGACCTGGTAAGTTTGGTGTCCACCACAAAACTTAGCACATTATTTCTTCTCCTTGTACATACTACTACAAAAAAAAAAAAAAAAGAAAAACTACTCGGCGCAACAGCCCCTAGGGGGCCAAGGCCTATATGCGAACCATATGTTCCGGTTAGGTGGTCAATCGAACGCGGAACCCCCAGTGTTTAGTTCCCAAGCACGCTTGGTCCTCAGTTCATCTACCCACTGAAGGGATGAAAGGCTGAGTCAACCTTGCCCAGCCCGGGGATCGAACAGCGGACCTACATACTACTACAACATTGCAATATTTTCAAAATTTCTTACATCGATTGTTTCAGTTTCAAACCAACTTAAATAATTTTTACAATTGTTACATTTTTCAAGAATATATTTCATGATTACTTAATTTTTATACATTTTTCACAATTATCATAGTTTTTTTTATTTACATCATTACATAACTTTATTATTTATTTTTACAGTTGTTCAAATTTTTTTAATGTTTCATCTTTTTTGCTTATTTACAATATAAGTACTAATAGGACGGACAATGCGCGTTCACACGCTGCAAGGATTTTAAAGCAGAACACTTACATCTTCTCCCTACCCTGCTTATTCTCTGGATATCATGTAAATTTTTTCCAACGCAGCAGACGATACAGACATTATCCTAACTTCTTAACAAGGCTGCGAACCTGTTACTCATTGAGCAGCACTCGAGGAAAACGTGTAGATGCTAAGGACGCGAGTAACATTACCTCCACTGGGTAATTTAGAAGCCGAAGACCCCCAGACTTTGGCCTGCTATCGCCAGAGGTACCGTTTGAGAACTTGGAGGACTTTGTGTCCACGAACCTATTTTACTTGCCCCAGTCAGCTTCAGCCCCGAACCCGCAACGTTTCAGTTAAGAGAACGCTGCCTTTGTCGCGGTGTAATTTTGTTGGTCGGAGTCTTGTTTGGGATCCTCGCCTACAGCTTCAACAGAATAAGTTTGGTCATGCGTGCAAACAATATCGAATGCTCTCTAAGTAGACGTTTAAAATTTGCTTGATTACATGCCCCGTCGTATACCAGCAGTTATTATAGCTACGCTAAATACTAAATTTGAGTATTTAATATTATCTTCTTGCTTTGAAAATGTAATAATTTACTCATACTAGTACAAGTCGTTTGTGTATTAACTTTAATTCCCATAAATCCTTCATGGTGTTGCATTTTTTACAAACAAAAGAGATATTACACACATATATGTATGTGTTTGTGGGCAGAAGCAATCTCTGAAACATAGCAAAGTTCTTCCCTCCCGCCCCAATCATACAGATTCTATTTCCATTGTTATTATTCATGTGAGCATTGCGTGCATTATAGGGAATGATATGCATCAATGTTTGTGCCCGTGTACATTAACGAAATTCTGCGCCATTCGATAATCAGTGCAGTATGGCTGCGTTATTAAATATTAAGCTTATTATATTAAATGAATCCGTGCTTAACATGGTAGATCGCATGCAAGTGTTGTCAAAATGTAGTTTCTTTTGTTCATCAACACCAATAAATAACTTAACTACTTTCCTAAAGTGGGAACTCGGAATAATAAAAGAAAATCTCAATTTATCTAAAATAAATCGAGTATAGCTTTCAAATTTTGAATGAACTTTTATTTCTGATATATTAAAGCAACAAGAACGGAATATGGTCTTTTCTTCTGTATAATGACTAATGATAGTTGAGTACATTACAATATTGTTTGAGACAATATGGAAATGGGGTTTGGTTTGGGCCGCTAGTCTATTGCTTTGCTACACGAGGGCTAATGAGACCGAAACCTACTGCTTAAAGCCGATTTCGAATTCCATCCTAGAAGAGGATTTCGAACCGCTGAATCATTACGACATTTATAGGCAAACTATAAAAAAGGATAATTGTTATATACTTTCCCTTTGCATTATTGCATATTCTAGACATTATACAGAACAGCAGATACTACATAGAAAGGTATGAACTAAGGTCATAATAAGGCTATTTATTAAAGCTTGGTTAATTAGCTGAATTTTTTTGAAAATGCATCCTTCTAAGATAAACTGTGCGTAGTAATATTTAAAAATAAGTTTTTAAACATTTTAATTAAAGTAATGGCGAAACAATGAAGAGATAAAACTCAAATGATAAAAAGGAGAATGATTAATTAGAAATAGGTAAAACTAAAGTGATACCCAAAGTCAAATTTGAGAAAAAAAACCAATAACTTTTAACCCTTTCACTTTTCATATGTCAATTTTTCCGAGAAAAAATGATAAATCCCCAAGAGGTCAACGACACATATGTGACCCTTTTGTGTTTTTTGGTGGGACACATATATCCTACAGGTATTATAACAATTGAGATTGAAACTCAACGGGAAAGAAAACCCACACATCTTTATCCTATAGGGATTTTGTAATGTCTGTGGGATATATATGTCCCGGTGGTAGCGAAAGGATTAAAGAGTGAAAATATCAGAATGAGGTGAAGCTTTTAAAAGATCTTTAATGGTAGGAATGTACGAGTCAAAATTAATGAAATCCTGCTTTAGAGACGCAATTAGGAGTTGATTAGTCAAGTAAAAGATAACCATAGACGAAAGATATAGACATAGAACTTATTTTTCGTATAGTTCGATGAATATACCTTGAATTATACACCTTTTTTAATTTCAATATAATACTTATCCACAGGCTTCTGATTTTTAAAAATTCTAAATTTAAAATATATCCTGCTAAGATACACTGTGCCATATCAAGAGCGCAGTAATATTAAAAAAGTTTTAAATTAAAATGCTTGGATTTGATAATACATTTTTTTCTGTTCTGTTCAAAGGTAATATTTAACATTTTCAGTACAGTGGAATTATTAAAATTCTAATGCATATAATTATGATAAAAATGCAGATCTTAGTTGACAAAGGCAGCGAGTTCCTAACTGTGTTCCAGAGTCGGTAAAGGTGACTGGGGCACATAACGTATGTTCGTGGTCCCAAGTTCTCAATCAATACCTCTGGGTCTTCCAAATGACGAGAACAACAAGTCGTACTTTCAACCTTGAAACGCACCTCTTTGTCTTAACACGAGCTCAATCGTGCTTTTTTGACAACAACAAAACGTAAAATGTGCAGCTGACTCTTAAAACTGCATAAGTGTAACTATTAAATTGGCAGATTATCTGCAACAAATGAGTCATTGCATACATCCCAATATATATATATAGCAAATATATTTTCCTATTTTTCTGTAATTTTTTTGTGAATGGTACTTCGATTCTTAGAAATTTTCCAGTCATAAAATATTTTCTATGGTCAACTAAGATTAACAGTTAAGACAAAATGTTATAAATTTACATTAATTGACAAATAGTATTGCAATAATGCTATTACGAGAATAATGGAGTTCCCAATTTTCATTAGTGTACGGGGCATCTTCTTTTGTAACCAGACGTCGAGATTTCAAATGACTACAATGCTCCAAACGAACCCAAATGTTACATACAAGTTGTTTGCCTCCCCATTTGTGCAAAATATCTCTGGAATGTTCGCAAAACTGTGAAAATAGAAATAAAACTATAAATCAAACTTTTTAAAAAATGTTTTGTAATTGTGGCGTAGTGATATAAATGTAATGAAACTGGTCTGGATTTTATTTGACACCTCTGTATACATGTGAGTACAATTCAATATACGGTTATTAAGAAAAATTTTTAAATGATACGGTTTATAGAATTATTGACTCTTCTAAATAAAACATATTTTATCAAATAATTTATATTCCCCCAAAATTCTAATATTTGAGGTGCAGAGTAAAAATCTGAAACATTTTAAAATCCAAATTCAGACAGATATTATGGAATTATAACAAAAATATCTGTTTGAAGTTGATATTTCTATATAAATACATAAAGGCCATTTCTTTTATAAACTTTGAGTGATTTAATCAAAATACTATATTTGTACATAGGAAGTAAACAGCACTGCATTCATTTCTTTAAAATGAGATTTTACGTATTCGGGAATAATTGTTTTTTGTAGCATTTCCTCTAATTCAAAATAATACCTATTTAGAGCGGAACGGAGGTGGGGGAGGGTCCGTTCCCAAAATGCATGCATAATATTTTTAAAATTTATAAAAATTTGGGTACATTTCTAGTTTTTGCTGCAAGTTTTGAAAGATAGTTTTCAATCATAAAAAGGGTCCAAACATTTCTTTCCATTAGAAATGGTGACAGGAGTTTGAGCATTACTTTCGCTGCGTATAAGGATGACTATAAATGTGGATGAAGGTGGTCTGAACGAGTCTCAAAAGCTAGAAAAACTAATTTGCTACTATAAAACGACAATTTATAAATTACTGATTATGCTCCGCTGTCATGCGAGGTAAAGAAAAATAAAAGATGAGTCATAAGTCCTTTCTAAATATATTTTTGTTTTCCTAGTTATTCATAAAATTAGTTTAAATTTAACGAGTTAAATATTTACTGGAGAATTTCAGCTTAGTAAAAACTTGGAGCTTAAAGTAAAAGACACATTGTGGCTGCACATATATTTTTCGAGGTACAATGAAATTAGAATAATGAAAGAGTGTTGCTCATCCATATTAGGGTGGTACATATTTATGCATACATGTAAGACTATGTAGGTATGTGCTTAGTGCTTTTAATTTTTTTAAATTATTGTTATTATTATTATTATTATTATTATTATTAGGAGATCGAAATTTCATTGTATTTAGAATTGAGACGTTAACCCCCCCCCCCCCCCGAAGAAAATGATGTCACTAATATAAAGGTTTAGAGAACTAGTAAGAGCACTATGAAGTACCATTACTTCGAGGTAATCCCACCGTTGGGACATGCTACTATTTTTATATGTTCACAGG
This sequence comes from Pardosa pseudoannulata, assembly GCA_032207245.1. NCBI lineage: Eukaryota > Metazoa > Arthropoda > Arachnida > Araneae > Lycosidae > Pardosa > Pardosa pseudoannulata. The sequence goes on along the minus strand of CM063502.1, from coordinate 6,694,719 downwards.
CACCTATGTCTTTCCTATTACCCCAAGAACGTTGACACAACTTGTTGAATACTGAAACAAAAAAAAAAAAAAAAAAATTATCTCGCTCTCCTAGAAAACTTGAAAATTGTGGCCTTAACTTGCAATGTACAGATCTATATGTAAGGAAGTGCCTTATTTGCGTATGTGCAATGTTACTTTCCTGCCACTTTCGAATGCAGGTACCCCGAGCCCGTGCCGTTTTGCATCGTATGTCAAGTGACTGACAATTACATACCCCCCGAAACACAATGTGAAGGCGGTCCTTCCTATCCCATTGGTTCTACAGCTGTCAGTCTTCACGGAACAATGACTACGAAGCCGTAACTTATTGGTTATTGACAGTGAAGAGGCGTATCTATGACGTCACATGACGTCCAATGGCGTGATGAATGGGTTTAAGATAGCGTGCAATTGTTGCATGCTAGATTTTCTCATGCGTACATTGTATTCTAACGCTCTCTTCGATGCAAATTTATATCTGTATTTTTTAACTCATTCTTTCCCCCTACACGCATTATACTTTGAAAAACAGGGGAAATAGTTTTAATTTAAGTGCAGGAGGTCAAATAAATGGAAATGTGTGGATAAATAAGGAAGAAGGATAGAAAAAAGTAATACTCCCATTATTCACATTAATCATGGAATGAAAGTAATAGAAATTTAATTTCTAAATATCGCTGCCTCTCTGTATTTTCATAAATGTGTGTGAAAATAATTAGAATCGCTCCTAAACAATAGACCAAACAACTGGCAATTTTCCCATATTTCCAGACGAAAGCTTCGAAACGACAGACGAAAGCTTCGTGCTTCGAAATCAAAAAGCTCTCTCCAACAACCATTCTTTAACTTTTATTAGTTGACAGCCCAAAACACTTACCGTCCCGCATTCTAAAGAGCTCAAAATTTAAACCAATACACTTAACCCATTAAAGCCCGGATATTTCTGATGACTATATATTAGTAAATACCTAACATAGAAGCTATTATAGACACCTGAAAGTAAACCAAAATATGAAATTTAAACACCTTTAAATATAACATCAAGTCATCATTAGTGAGGAGGTGTCATTTTAAAACATAATAAGATGTCTTTAAAAAAAGGAAAACTTCGTGATAAGCGATTTATTTGCTATCATGTATGAGAAAAGTACTGAAAAGAGATGACTTATGACAGATATGGCTATTCGCCATGATTTTGACCGGTATACGTTCAGAATACCGGTCATAATACGTTCCTATTCTAAGTTTGAAAATCATAAAAAGCCGATCGAAATGACAAAATTATAGATAAGATCTTATTTGAAAACTTGGGAGATTATTCGTAAGATTAATATCTATTTCCATTAAAAAAGAAGAATCGTTTCAAGAAAACAAAAACTCTACAAACCATTTTTTGACTGTCCTCAAATGAGGACGCTGGGCGTTAATAGGTTAAATTAACAGTAGTATAGTTGCATATTTATAATGGTACATAAATAATTATAACAATGATAATCATTAAAACAATCGAATAACATTCTGTTTATACAATGTTTCAATACGATATTCATTACAATTATAAATTTTTAGCACTCCGCAGTGCCCAATGATGGCTATTCTGTTGTACCAGAATTCCTGGGTCCTGGAGATGGATTTCTTTAATACAGCTTTTCGGAACCGAAGTCGATTCCCGCTGGGGTATACGTAGCCGTTTGAAATCAGCAATGAGCAAATAGGTCTTGGTCTTATTTATTCTTGTGTTGCAAAAGAGTAGACAAACTAAATCAAAAACGCCGCCCCAACTGCGTAGAAAAGAAATTAAATATCACTACTTGTATCTACATACAGATGCACACTGATATGTCTTATTTCTATCGTAAACAGGTGTAGTATAAGAACTGAGAATTTATGAAAATTTGACAATTATTGACAATTTTATTCTAATACCTTATTGCCGAACGATGGTCGAATGGTTAGGGTGCGAGCCTTCGGAACCGAAGTTCGTGGGTTCGAAACCCACTATGGCATGGATATTCGTAGCCGTTCGGAATCGGCTTTAAACAGTAGTTCCCGGTCTCATTAACCCTCGTGTTGCAAAAAGTAGACCGCAGCGCTCCAAAACCAATATACCAATCTAATACCGTATTGGGACTAAAATTACTGTATACGTTTACTTGATATATACCCACGATACAAAGCAAGTGCTGAGTAAAAAATAAAAATTGAATTTTTAAAAAATATATACAAAGATATTATAAATTAAATTTGAATATTTTTTTTCTCTTTTCCCAGTTTATACATCCCATCCTTTATGTAATATTTTGAGGAATATTTACTGTTTAAAGCCAATTCCGAACGGCTACGAACATCCATGCCAGCATTGGGAATCGAACCCACAGACTCCTGTTTCGAAAAGCTGTATTAAAGAAATCAATCCCCAGTGTGAACGGTTTGTGTCTTATTTGAATATATATTCAATTTTAAAGAAAGAAATACTCTCTATTTTCATTTAACTCCTGGATTAATCTTTTTTAATTTTCCAATTTTTCCAAACACCTTCTCATATCCATCTCTCTCCATTTCCAAACGTTTTATCACACACGTGTCTTTTCCAATGAAACCCCCTTTACAAGAGTGGAAGTTTATACACTAATTTATAACTTTAAAAAGCCAAGGAAAACTATGAAACATTTTTTTATCAATCTATGTCAAATTTTATGAACAATGTGTGGATATTTGGACAAAGCCGTTTCATTGTGTCGAACTTTTTTCCTAATATTTTAATTCGTAATTTTCACTACATATAAGGTTGGGGTATTGAGTTATAGGTAATTTTAATATTCCTAACACGGCAAGCAATTTTTTTTCTATATTCGGCCATTTTGAGATAGCCAAATTGCTTGAGTGAAGAACAGGGTGCCCCCGCCAACTTGGAGATAACCTAACATTTTCTCCTGATCCTGCTATGTCCAAACAATCTGTATCTATATTTTAATTTATACTATATTTGTATCCAGGTCTTCGGCTTAACTGAAGAACAGGGTGCCCCCGAAAACTTGGCGATAAAGCTCTGAGCATGGTAGCCTAACATTATTTCCTAATCTCGCCGTGTCCAAACAATCTGTATCTATATTTTAATTTATATTGTATTTGTATCCATCTCTCCTTATGGAACCCATTTTTTATACATTAAATGTGCGTAATGCTTAAAAATATTACATATAATAAACCATTAATAGTTCACTTTGGCTAATTTTTAATAATTTGGAGTTGGCTTTGTAACCAGGTCTTCTTGTGGAATCCATTTCTTATATATTAAATGTGCGTAAGGCTTAAAAATATTAGATATAATGAACCTGTAAAAGTTCACTATGTTAATTTTTAATAATTTGGAGCTTTTGGCTATTAAGAGATTAATTACCCATAAATGAATATTCCCGCTTTCTCGGTGGTTTGGGTTAATAAAAAAAATGTAAATAACTCTATTACAATGGTGCAATTTACATCAATTAAAGTAGCCCAAATAGCAAGGGATACAATGTTACCGGATGAGATACGTTTGTGTTTTAGTAAACATCGCCAATAATTCCAAAAAAATTTGCCAAGGGACACCCTATTCTTCAATAGTACCGATGCTTCATATAATGGCTCAGACATACTCAAGTTCTAATCGAATTTCGTATACTAGATCGCCTCATGGGAAGGCGACACTAGCACTGGATAACAAGACATACAGCTGGAGTTATATTAAAAGAGTATAATACCGATCGGTTTTTATCGCACTTCGAAAAGTATGCAATCAGTGAGGAAGCCAAAATACTTTTTCGCTTCCTTTAAGTCTGAATGCACAGTGCAGTGAACTTTTATTCACTTCATACACACATATATACAAAGTACATGCATACATAAGTCTTGTGTCCATAGTTTTGTATTCATATGTAAATTCGTCAGCAACGTTGGCCGTCATTCATCGTATCTTGAAATCTACTTACAACCACATTGTGTTTTTTATTTTACGCTCGAAGTTTTTACAAGGTTTAAATTTGCCTGACAAATACTGGAGCTTATTTAATTTACGCTCCAGTATTTACCAGACGAGTTTAACTAAAGTAATTTTGAAACTATGAAAATAAAAAATCATTGAAAAAGGAACTATAACTTATATTTTTCTTCAAAAAAATTACATACTTTGTGTGACAATAAAATTCGAAAACAGTATGGCATATTCAGAAATTTATAAGCTACCGTTTTATAGTAATAAATGAATCTTTTAAGGCCAATTTGTTTAAATCTGCATCTGCATTTATAGTCATGCTTATATTCTCTGAAAGTAGTGCTCAATTTGTCAACCTCTTAGGACCAGTTCTATTGTAAATCGCTCTTTCCTTGCGTAAAAGCGATGATCTTCAGTAGAAAGTAGGAATGTACACAAAAAGTTTTAAAAATTGTAGTTGAAAATATTTCGGGGAGGGTCCAGACACTTAGACACCTTTATAATATCTTCTGATATTCCTTGAGGTCGAATTTTTTGTGATTACAATAAACTTTTGTATACTTCATAAGCGAAAATGAAAAATATTTTTCTATTTTGAAAGAATTATATCACACGAAAAAAAATTTGTATGCAACCAATTCAGTTTGTATTGTTGCATACAAAAACTTCAGGTTTACCTAAATATTGGCAGATGTGAAAAAAGAGCATTTTTGCTCTTCATCTTAGGCCTAATTTTTATATAAGAATTTATTATTTTCTTTTTCTTTAAAGAACGTTGTCATTTCCCCGCTATAAAGATTAAGAAAAAAAATTCTCCTCGAGGGATTAAAACAAACAAAATAAATAGCCTCATTAACTTCTTCAAAGAATTTGTAATTATAGCTCGGTTTTCAATGAGTGAAACGTGTTGATAGAAATAGCGTATAATTTAGAGAACTTGCAAGTCACGTTTTTCCTTTGAGTGAAACATCTGCAACAGTTTCATAGATAATGGCCGATTTAACTAGCTTTTTCAAGCAAATAATCATTCCTAAATCATCAATTTCATTTTGCTTAATTCCGATCTTATATAGATAAAATGTATACTTTAAAATTCTTAATTCCTAAATAAAACATTTGTCATTAATAAAACACAGACTCAAAAATATCGTGATTTTCAACCATTTATATCAGTTAATTTTCAATTTATCCCACGTAGTCGAGTCATCGTACCCGCAAGCCTTATGTTTAAAAGTAAAAATTAAATTTTCCTCTAGAATTCTGATAGAGGAAAAAAGCCTCTTTGGCTCGCAGGAAGAAAGTGTTTACAGGTAAGTTGAAATTTTTTATAATTAAAAAATTCATAACTTTATTGAAATAGATTGCATTTATTCTGATAAGTTCCAAGGCTGTATAAATTTTGGGAAAACTTGATTTCACCTCTAGGTACATTTACGATCTTTTCATTTCATTCATTTTCAGACGATATGGGATCGCGAGTCACAAACAAAACTATGTTTCTTCAGATGAGATTTCTAATAACACACTTATTACATGATCTTATATAGGCGGGAAATAACCTCCTGAATTACTCTTCGAGTTGAATTTTTTCTCATTTGATTCTTTATATTATTCTGTTAAGTCACAGCTTGATTTTCCAGGAGGATTTCATAAATAATATTAAACTCTTTTGTGAAACTACGTAAAATCCTATCAAACAACCTATATCATAAGACTTTTAGTAAGATTTCCTTCATAAATATTAAGAGAAAATCAAAAAGCCAGAACTAACTACTTCTCGTTCTTTTTTATTTTCCTTTTTGGATAACATTGAAAAGGCTTGACAAGGCCTAGAAAAGTACTGAAATAATTTGATGTTTTGAAAAAAAATGTGTAATTTAGAGCCTAGTTTCCTAAAATTTTTGATCGACCAGCCCCCTTTTTTCCTACATTGAGAAAATTGCTCACTTTTCTTTAGAAATGTATATCTGATGCACAAACAAGAAAGGTTCAGTAACCACTTTCGTAGGAATTATTTTTATTTTCCTCAAATTAATTTATCAGCAAAACAATTTGAGCCACCAGTCGGAAACATTCTTATGAATGACTTACTAAACAATATACTTCTTTACCTATAATATTTCATCCCTCTTAACTTCGAACATGATTTGTTCTTAACCATTGAATCCTAATATACCACAAAGGCTTAATTATTGCCTTGAGACACAAGCATAAAATGAACTGCTGAAAGACAGCTTGATTGTCATTCGCCGACACTAGAATCAAATTTGCAACTAGTGCTCTGAAACTGGCCTTCATTTTCTTCACAAAAAGCGTGCATTTATTGTGCAAGAATTTCATCCTAAAATATTCGGATAATTGTTTCTACTTTTCTCACTTACCCGCAGCCCAGACCCATCCCATTGGTTACCAACGCCTAACAGGGAAGATTTTAATTAGATTTTTTATCCACTTTAAATTTTTGACAATTTTGTAGCAATTATTATTTTTGAAGTATGAAAAAAATCCCAGATTTTTATACTACATTTAGAAACAGAATTAATATACACAATACTATAAATTTAAATTATGAACACAAAATAAGTATCCATTTGTGATCAGTTACTTAGTTGTAGGCTGCACTATGCAAAATTCCAGTATTAATAAAAAGATAATAAGTAGTACATCTGACTTCGAAATTTCTTGGCCGAATGGTTAGAGTGCTGCCCTTCGAATCCCACAGTGACATGTATGTTCGTAACCGTTCGGAATCGGTTTTAAACAGTAGGTCACGGTCTCACTATCCCTCGTATTGCAAAAAATAGACCATAGCGCTCCAAATCAAATCAATCGAAATTTCTTGAGATGCATGCAGCATAAATTATTTTGATGAAAAACCGTCATACCACATATTTTCATAAAAAGTGAAACTATGCATTTTAAATCCTTAAGAGTATTGCCATCTGCTATACAGCGGTCAGCCAATTCCAAAATATCTTTCGTGACAGTGTCACACACCTACTATAAATTTCAGATTTTCTCGAACCCCTACCAACGTAAGTTAATAAACAATTTCATCTGTTCAGAACATCATTAATTTAACGGAGGATAGAGCGTTATTTAAGGTGATTAAATTAGAAATTTATGAACATTTATGAAAAAAATTGGCATGGTATTTGAACAAAATTTGTGTGCATGCAGTGTTAAGGGTTAAACAAATTATGCATTTTATAAGAATTTTGAGGTTTTAATTCCTTTTCAAAATTTAATTGTTCTCTTGTACATTTACTCAAATACATACAGACTCCCAGCTGCAACAATTTAGTTCGTTCTTTATTATTGTGAGATAACAGGATTTTCAAGCAGGATCCGATGCAGGAAGCCAAGAGACGCTTTATCACGCACGCTATACAACGTCTTCTCGCGTGACGAAATCGTGCCATATCACCTTCTAACCCTGTGATCCGACATGTTGCAACATGTTGTACAGCATGTCTTCTAATGCAAGAACCAGCTGGAGTGTTTTGTTGCGAACCGTGTCACTGAAAAGTATGGAACTCTCAAATCCGTTTGTTACGTTGTCAATGGCTAATCGCTATTTGTGAATGAAAAGGAAATCCTTGAAACTTTAACGGATTTTATCTATAAAAGAAACAGGAGAAAAAGTTGTACAATTGGCTTTAAAATTGTCCTTATTAGATTACTGATTTTGTAAGGATGCATTTGTGTCCAAATAATCGAAAGATTTGAGCATAACATTAAAGGAAGAAAAAAGTTCCCCAAATTTGGATCCTATTACGGATAAAATGTTCTTAGTAAAATAATACAGTATTTTTCTTTTGGGAATCGTAGTGTTTATGAAGAGAAGTGTTATTAATTTTCATTCATTTATAAATATAAGATTGATATTTTGGATGAAACTCTTTCACAACTACGTTTATTTTAACATTTAGGTGACAAATAAACTTGAAAAAGTTTATTTGCAGCAAAAACTGCAACCCATTTCTGTATGATGTTGTCCCATTTCTGTTCTTTTAGATAAAAATCCAATACAGATAATTTATTATAAAGTACGCAATAACAAATAGAGTAATAGGTTTCACTTCACTATATTTAGATTATTATAGTCTCTATTAAAAAGAAAGGGATCGCTAATCATTAATAAAATATAACAGATAAAAAAAAAAAAGAAAAAAATCTTTAAAATTATAAATGGTGATGCTGGTTAGTGTTTCTACGTAATTAAATTTCAATTGAGATTAAAAATATTGCTACTTTTTAACATTCAGTAAAAGAACTGTTAAGATTACTAAAACATTCTTAATAGAGGAGAATGCACTGCAGCATTGTCTTTCGTTTCTATGATAAATTACACATAACTCTTTCAGTATCATAATTAAGAAATGCATAAATACAATTTCGAACACAAGAAATTTAATATAGATGACAATCACATCTGGGACGGATAATGAAACAGATGGAGTTCAGTTGCAATATTAAAGGTCTCATTTACGCAACTCTAGAAGTTAAATTCAGTATGTTTGGAAATAAATATTTGCTACCCCAGGTCTCATATTTTTTCTGAAAGCCCTTGCACGCACACACACACATTATATATATAATGATATTTTAACCTAAACTAACCAGCTTAATTATAATTATATTTTTAAATAAATTTCTATTGTATTCCTATTAGAGATTCTATGCCTAAAGTTACAACTTTAGGCGAAATGTTTCTCTTTTAACCGTGGTAATCTTTGACAACTTCGAAAGCACTATATTAAATTCTGCTTAGCTCAACTAATCTTATATAACTGCTTTACGTAACTTAGTTTCTGTCCTATGTGATATACCGTTAACACTTTGATTGGCTGGCTCCCTTGTACTTTCACGGCATTATGTAAGCGAATGTAAAACGTTTCGGTCGTAGAGTGCCAAGAATGGATTGTCTCGTTACATTCAACATTTTTTATTTTGATGTTTTCTTACATAGCCTAATGACGGCTGAACTTTATTCAGCATGGATATCATTCTAAGTTTGTAGTGGATAAAAAAACAACTATTATATACATACATACACACACACATATATATAATATACATACATACATACATACATAAAGGGCCGGTTCTGGGCAGTCAGCAGCGTGCCTCCAAGGTAGTATTTGACCACCGCTTATTCCTACTTGCTAGATAGTACACCATCAATATCGTGGAACTCAGCTTTCGGGTAAAAAGATAACTTCTAATAAATGCACAAAATAAATAAGCAGTCGAGGGTTAAGTTAATATAACTATATTGTAATAAAATATATACATGGGTTACATGGCATTTTACATGGAATGTACAGGGATGAAGAGGACGTAGCTATAACAAAACATTTTTCGATGGATTCCAAGTAACGACTAAGGAAATCGTTTATTACAGATTGACTGTAGCCTCCTCTTAGGTCTGTAAGTTTGCCAAGCTGCATATAACAAAGTAGATATTCATTCGGGCGCCCTACAATTATTCTGTGGCTGTCTGCATGAATGCACGCACTGCACAGTACTACCTCCGGATATATATATATATATATATATATATATATATGGGACAATGAATTACATTTTGCTATAAATATTTTAATATTTTTTAAGCATCTTTGACTTTTCAATACTTAATATTTCAACTTCATACCATTCTTGGAAATAGTTGTTGTACACATTGAAACTTTATATAAGTGATATTAAAAATTAATAAATTTTAAACATTGACATATCCCGTGAGAGGGGGAGTCACAGGGGGACATTTGCACAACCTTTTTTTCTAGAAATTAAAATATTTTATGATAATTCTTTTATTAGGCTGTTACAGGTATTCTAAACTTTTAAAAGGACTTGAACTTTCATTTTCACATACTTAATTTTTTTTTCACCGTGAAGAGAAAAGAACGATTCCTAACCAATTCCTCCCGGAAGAACAAAAAAGTTTTTCTGTGTCTGAAAAAAGTGTTTCTGAATTAGTATTTGTAGACGAAGAGAGGGAGTGCATGCCTGCAGTACCCAATTCTTTATCCTCTCTCCGAGAGTTTCTGGTTAAGAATTAAAGGAGGCGGTTTTTCAATCATTAAATGATATTGATCATTTGTTCATGGTTGTTGGATTTTCTCTTTTTTCAGTGTCCAGACCTTGCCTTCCTCAGAATCGAATTCCAGGCACTTCTGTCCCTGGCCGTGGACATCCAGTTAGTAATTTTTAAAAGTCTCAAGTCCGATTCCAAGCAGTCGATCCACCCTCTTTTTCGGCTGCCAAATGGTCTAGCCGAAAAGACCTTTTTTGTTACACGATTTTCATCCATTCTTCACAGATGTCCTGCCCATTTAATTCTCTGAATGCTTATATATTGTACCCAAGGCCGTAGACAAGGGGGGAATTTAGGGGACCAATCCCCCTCCGAAATTCTTAAAGACCGTTTAATGGAAAGGAAATAGACCATGTGTGTGGGTATATCATCTGCCTAGCTGTGCATAGACAACAGTGAGCTTAGAATAAGGATGTTGAGTTAAGAAGTAGGTGCAAATTGGATTCGACATGTAAGAACAGATTGACTAGCACTTTTGACAACTCATCCCAATATTGTTGCACAATCGGAAGAAAATGTGCACTTTTTTGCAAACTTTCATATTTTATAATATACAGGTAAAAAATTTGATCATTTTCATTTTCATTCAAAATTATTCGTTTTCTTTGGTTATACTTCTGTGTTAAAATTTAGAATTTAATATCATGCATAGTTTATATGTTTTCAGTGTTAATTTTACTATTAAATTCCCTGTGTAGTTACTACATTACTTATTCAAAGCTATACAATTGTTCATTATATCACTCTTTAATTATTTTGATATTTTAAAATCCATTGTATTACGATACTCATTAGAAGTATACTGTAGTGTTATTGAAGTATCCTTCACAAAAAACAATGTTCCCCTCCGAATATAATTTCTGGCTACGGCCCTGATTGTATTATATCTAGGTCTTTAAAAGATTTATAGAGTTCTTCTATTTATAGAGTTTAATTCTATTTATAGAGTTTTTATTTAAAGATTTATAGAGTTAGTTCTTCTTCTCCAGATGTGTTTTATGCCACAAAAAATACTTCTCGAAAATTTTCTTTCAAAAAGAGAAATATTTTTTACTTTTTCTGTCATTGCTCAGGTCTCAGCAGAATAAGTAAGAATAGGTCTGATTAAGCTTTTGTAAATTTGGATCTTCGTTTTTATGCTAGTGAAGTTAGACTTCAAGTATTTTTTGAGTCCCAATAAACAACGGTTAGCATCTGTGACTCTACGTTGTTGGATTTTACAGATTCTATTAAGTAGAAAATTTTGTTTCTCTGCTATCTTTATTATTCTTCTTAAATTATATTTATTTTGTAATTTTTATAAAGTAATAAAATTCTTATAAATCCTTGAACAGATTTAAATAGGAGAATTAAGATTAATATAGTGCACCCTATAGGTTTCGCCAAGTGATAGTTCTAATAAAAATACTTCTATCATGACAATATGTGCCCCCCTCCCCCCAACAAATGTATATATGTATACATAATTTCTGGGTACGCCACTGAATTTAGGATATAGATATTATTCAAAATTTGATTCGGGATTTCTGTAGTAGGTTTTTTAAAACAGGTCTACTCTTTAGGGCCCGAATATTTTACATTAAAACTCTGAAGTATTAAGAATCTGTTTTCTCTATCTGGAGACGTTGAAAAATTTTAAACAGGAATCATAATTTTAAAATTAATTCTAAATTTGTACCCTACGACTGAGACCTGAGAGATTCTAAAATACTGTTATTTTCCCAAAAGGATTTTTAAATTTGGGAGCCCTTGAATTCTATCTTGACATATATATTAAAGATTGAAAAACGTTCAGTTCCTGAGGATAATCAAATGAAATTATAAGCAGCCCTTTACATAAATGGTATTCTTGGTTCAATTTTCAAGCTGGGTGTCATATGATAAGCAGGCTGTTTTTGTTGAGCAATTCTTTGGAGAATCAAATTGATCTCATGATGACTAAGGAACACCTTTCAATTCTTTTGCATTTAACTACTGGGTATGTTGACCATCTTACTATTTATAGAAATCTAATTTGATTTAACTGTCCTGTTGTCAGAAGTGAACAAACAAATGGTAAATGCGTTCCACACATCATTTCGGTAACTGGTCTAACAAAGTCCTAAAAAGTGTTAATTTCAGAATCTACTTCAAAGTCATTAAAGTTTATTGATACTTTGTAACATTTTTTGACTTTCAACATTAATATGAACAGATGGAGTGTGTCTAAACTGGTTATTTCAACTCCAGAGAATTATTCAACATTTGGTTTCGTTTGGTCTGTTTTTTTGCAACACGAGGGCTGAAGAGACCGGGACTCAGTGCTTAACGCTAACTCCGAACGGATACGAACATCTGTACCTCAGTGGAATTCGAACCCACGACCTCTGGCTCCGACGATCAGTGCTCTAACCATTCAGCCATCGTTCGGGGAATTATTAAAGATATACTGGTTTGTCAGATAAAATAAATCATTTGGTGCTGTAAGTATCGCTAGTAAGGCAATTTGAAACTCAAATCCTAAACTTCCTCTTTCAATGCCATGTAGGTAGCTGAAATTTTTAGTACTACCATCATACTCGTAAAAAGATGGTTTACACCGTACCGTACCTAGGTGTACCGTATGTGCATGCCCGCTAAATTTGAAGGTCGTGTCATACAATATATACCATTAAAATATGCTAACTATAGCTTGTTTAACGAAAAAAAAAAAGAAAAAGAGATTTTGCTTTAAGAATAACCATTGCCATAAACTTTGATTTGTGTTTTAGGAATACATCTTCATATATTTTGTAGTTTTTTAAACGAATGATTGATTTCAATTTAAAGCCATTTTAAAAGGAATTTGTACTTAGAACATTACAGAAATGCAACTAAGAATCCAAACAGATTTGTAATAAGTGATAAACTATGTTATGATGTATAATTTTGATACCAAATTGTACTGTCTTCCTATTTTTTTAGATTTTGTCATTCCTAATCGATTAATGGTGCACTTACATAAACCTAATAGTAAGCTTCTGTGCATTAGGCTAAGTTATGAACTACTAAGTACGCCTTTCATGACAGGGGGCGGCCAATTACTACCTTACACGAAGGTAGTTAATAGCACAGAACCCGCCCTGGGTTTACATTTACAGCATAAATGGATAGATTGGACGTTTAATTTTTTACTACATAATGGTTAATTAAATTAGAATTTATTGCTTAAAACCGATAACTACCAACTAAAAACAGCAAATCAAACTCATCTTTAACATCTTTTGTTTCTTAGGATATCCATGCAATGGCCCATTTGTGCCAACAGAACTTGCATGCTTTAACATCGCATTGTACATAAACCCTCTATGTACAGTTGGGGGAGACTTTACAAATGTAAAAACTAGCCATCTTAAAGTGGTATGACTTTATTAACGGTTATTATGTACACTTTATTTGCATTTCACCCAAATATACTCTGACAGGAAGAGAGCGCGATATTTCCTACCTTAGTTCAGTGCCCACACATTATCTCCCTCTCCTTTTTAAGAGCAACACAGCAAGATCCACATAGCAGCTATTCTATCAAAAACTTCTAGCAACACCATGTTAGTCTATGTCCACGGCTCTCAAACTGGGTATTCCGGTGTGCCTAAAGAGTATGTCAAGGCTTCCACGGCAAAAATAATCAAGAAAAATCTTGAAATTATTAAAGGCTTGAAGATATTGAAAAGTTAGAATAAGTTGATTTCCGATATTTTAAAACTATGCTTCCATTTGCACAATAATTAATAGATTCGTTCAGAAAAGGTGGCTGTTTTATCGAACAACCAATGTCTGTAAGTTTGCATACGTCAAAATTTATTTCCTAATAATATTTTTGCAGACAAGCAGACAAAACTTCACATAATATATTTTAAATTTTGGTTTTAACTTTAAAAAAATTGAAAATAATAAAATAATACATTATTAGTGGTATAATTTGTCTAAATATTTACTTTAAATCTTTGAAAAGAAATATTTCGGTGATATTTTTTAATATTTTTTGAATGGAAACAGATGTTGCAAAATTATGAACTTCACCAACCGTTGTTTTCAAGCAGGTATAGTGCTGCCATCTATAATGTTTAAATGAAACTAAATAATATTTATGGATCTATTTTATAAAATTTACCTCAATATCCAAAAGAAATCAACCGAGGAGAAAATATATTAAATACCTACTAAAGAATAGACATTTTAAAGAATCTCATATTAAAAACCATAATGAATCTCTAAAAGAAAAGTTTCCGTTGAGTGGAAAATTATTAGTGCCATAATGATTAAGAACAGTATTTCTCGAACAAAAACTCACTGCGAATCAGTAAATTATATAATTGTATATGTTTTGTAATAGCTTGACTTTAGGCTATTTTTAATTTTTGAACTGTAGATTTATCTTTTAAGAACCAAATTCCAATTAAATCAGAAATGTTGATGTGCGTTGTATTCATTAAAGTTAGTTTAGCGAAACAAACAGTAAAATAATATAACAAATATATTTTGAATTCTCGTGTGCAGATATAACAAAATATCAAAATAAAAATATTATTGTTCATTAAGAAAAAAAAATTAGAAAAATTATCTTCTTTTATTGCTTTTGATAATAATCAAATTAAGCTTCTGCGGTATAAAATCTAAAGGACTCTGGGAACAACCGCATAACGTACGGAAGGATTTAAACGGAAAATCACACTTCAGCTTATGAAACAAAATGGAAACTACCAAGGTAGAGCAAGTGATCATAATTTTATTTGGTTTAATGCGTCACAAGCTACAAAACTCCATTTTACCTACTTATCTATCTGTGTTCACATAAATGTAATAATGTGTTTAGCCTAAAAAATTAACCAACGTAATTATGTCTATCTAAAATTAACTTTCGGGTATTCTATCCTTGGTGAATATCTTTGTTTTTCTTACCAATTTGGCTACTTCGAAACGCCAAACTTCCTGTTGCATAAGTGCTTTACATAACTCGTGACGCTTAATCTACGTTACATGGCAAAACCTCGAGAGTGGCTGCAAGACTTCCGATTGGTTGGTTTCATACAATTGCAAAATCGAGATGTACGAGTTTTCGGACAGAAATCCGTAGAGAGTTGTACATAAATTTATTTAAAAAATATAATTACCTTTTATTCACATAATTAAAAATCATAAATGTAAAGCACATTTCCTTATAAAAACTTTAACACAAAATAAATTCATCTATCGTTTCAATAAAAACGCTTTGGAAACGAAGAACATGCCAAACTCTGACAGTTAAGTCAATTTTTCGCACCTTACCTCCATGTCACAGAGCACATACAAACGGTCTATTTAAAAAAAAAAAAAAAAAAAAAAAAAAAAAAAAACAGATTTTTGTATTTACCAAACTAATTATTTTTTCAAATCTATTTCTTTTTTTTTCTCTCTCTCTATATATATATCTCCCTATATATCTCTATATATATCTATATATATCTCTCTCTCTCTCTCTCTCTCTCTCTCTCTATATATATATATATATATATATATATATATATATACACTATTTTGACTAAAATGAAAGATAATGAATTTCTTTGTATGGTTATAAGTGTATCATAAATATAGAAAAAAAATAACAAGTAGGAGAAACTATTCAATATCCATTTCTAATGAACGCATACATATATGTAATAGATCGTCGTAAATTACAACAAGAATGAAAAGGTGTATATTTTATTATATACAAGAATATAGTTTACTCTTGGCTATAACCAGAGGGTTGACTAGGGAAGTTGAAGCCCTCTCCGTCCTGGCAATCGGTGAAACGTTCTCCCATACATACCGACGCATTCAAAATACAAAATTCTACGTATCAGATAAACATAAAGATTTTCATTATTATTAAATTAACTGTTTTGATGTAAAAGTTTCATATTGGTAAGCAGGCTTTAGGATATGGCACGCGTTCCACTAGCTGACACGCGACAGGTATATATTACATGTTTTTACTTCCATTCCTTGAAAACATCTTAAAACTTATCTTCAAGACTAGCAGCCAAGAAAGGCAGATTCAATAGGAGCATGAAGGCATTTATAACATTTAGTTGGACAGAAGGGTGACTAGTACCCCTTTCACCGTAGAAGTCCTTGTAGACGACATTGACGGGTTTTTAATTTATTTATGTGGTTTTTTTTTTCTGGGGAAGTACGGGAGTGGAATGATTTACATAAAGAGAGAACCTGTTCTATATTGTAAATAAAGATATATATATATATATATATATATATATATATATATATATATATATATATATATATATATATATATATATATATATATTTTAGAGAATGAGAGCACCGATGAACGTTATCTTCTCCTTTATTGATTCTAACAATTTGATTTTTTAAACATAACAGTCTAAGAAAGTGAGAAGGTAAAAGGCTTCTATACTATACAAAAACTGAATTCTTAAATAAATGTCACTTAAAAAACTTTATATTTAAACAGTGTTATCGTATTGTGACAAGAGGACAAAGAATAATTTTAAAACTAAACATTTGTATGTAGCATAGAATGGTTTATAGATGATTTTTAAAAGAAATATAACAAGTGCCACACTGGACACCTGAAAACAATCAACCGTAATGTCACTGACACACTAATCGAAAAGTGTTCACTATCCTTGCTTTACGCGAAAATAAAAAAAAAAATTCTCAAAATTTTTTCCTAAATTAAAAACAAAAAACTTCAGAATATCTATCTCACCGCAGGGTTTTCTTTCAAACATTGTTTCATTGAGATATCCTTCTTTTGCTGTTTGTAATCTAAGAAAACAAAGAGGAGTATCCATTATTTGGTTAAAATATAAAAACTAAGAATTTTTTAACAAAAATTTTTAGCTTCATTTTCATAAAGATTAAACTGCATATGAATACCTTTTTTTAAATGAAATTATAGAGTTTATTGTACATCTCTTTAGAATTTGTTTAATTAATATGCATACTAATAAGAATTGTAAATTTATCAGAATTATTGGGATTTTTGATTTCTTTCTGCATTGAATGAATGAATGAAAGAAATCTCCTTTGGGGCAATTCTCGGATAAAGGGGACACCCCCCTTTTTTTATAATACTGTTAATTTATATATTATAATGGGTAACTTGGGAAAAACCTGCATCCATCCTCTTTCTCTTTGTGCTGAAATCCTTCCTTGGAGGCAGCTGTTCTAACCTCGGCAATTGATGGAAAAAAAATACTTTTAAAGGTTTCCTATGAATAGATTTATAAAAACGTCATACCATTCCAAAAACCACCACCAATCAAAAATTTATGCTGAATTGAGTAGCAAAGCCATAAATAAATTTTTCATTTTCCCTCCAGGAGGTTAATTTCTGAAAAATATAACTTTTTTAGTAAATAAAACGCAATAAATATAGCAATTCAAACGCTTCTAAAAGATCATGTATTTAACTCTTTATTAAGGGTACTATCTGTTAACGTCTTTTACGCTCGAGTTATTTTATTTAAGAGATAAGAAGGTATAAATAATGAAAAATAAATTTAAATTTCATAAAAAGGCATCGATACTGTACGTTACATACATTTGTAAATGCTACAAGAGATTGTAGATAAAAATGCAAAAAATTCTTCTGTAAATAATTAAAATTCTGTTGATTTAATAAGCATTAATCCTCTCATTTTCATTTTCAAAATTAAAAGTAAATTGTGCTTCCCCCCCCCAAGCCTCCAAGAAGAATTAAATGGATATAAATTGTTTAGGAAATGAATCCTTATACTAAAGCTTTTCTATATTAGAAGATTATGGGGATTTTTATTATGAAACTAAAAAAATTACAATAAGATTATGCTATGAAATTTTGAATCAAAATTATCTTGAAGAATTAAAAAATATTTTTTTAAAAGCATGGATTAGAAGGAGAAAGTACACTGTCTACCATCCTAGATGATATCCATTTAATATCAATTTGAAATAATACACATTTAAAAAATATGGTAAGGATAAGTAAATCTAACGCAATTTATTTCAATGATGCACATTAAAAATGTAATGTAAATTGATATTTAAACAATTTTTTTTTTCAGGAGCAGAAAGCTGTTGTACAGAGAAGTAACTATTCATTATTATAATTGTACTAATTTTTTGCTTAGATCAGTAAAGGAAAATCACATAGCTGGTGTTCTTTAACAGTAAAATACGAAATGTTTGAAAATTATTTAGTGAACTAAATAACAAAGTTTACCCATTTTTATTGTAAACTGCAGTTCTGTTGAAAATAT
This sequence comes from Pardosa pseudoannulata, assembly GCA_032207245.1. NCBI lineage: Eukaryota > Metazoa > Arthropoda > Arachnida > Araneae > Lycosidae > Pardosa > Pardosa pseudoannulata. The sequence continues at coordinate 6,676,352 of CM063502.1, read as the reverse complement.
TTATATATGTATATATACGAAAAATTTTTATTTATAGAATATTTTATATATAGAAAAAAATGGAGTGGGAATATGTTTTACACAGAAAAATATTTTGTACTAGCGCCATCTATTGACACTATTCTGAGTTATTACAGAAATGAAGATAATTTTTACCGTAGTTTAGAATCTAAATTCCGTAGTTTTAGAATCTAAAATCCATAATTGTGCTTTTGAAATTGGATAACACCATGCTTGTAATATAGACAGCGATTGTGTATGTAGATATTTGCATGTATGGGTTTCATGTAGTTCTAACTTCTTGTAATAAATCTACATCTAGTTTAAACATTTTTTTTTTATTTCTCTTAAAAATGTCTATTCTGTGTATAAAAATGTATTGAGTAAATTAAGTTAATACCTCTTCTCTGAAATATAAGCATGTAAAAATTCGTTGTAATTTTAAACTAATACCTTATTATTTTCAGAATGGAAAAATTATCCGTTTCTTTTGTTACCTTTTTTATGACCATCTAAACCTGGAAAATTTTAAACAAAAATTACTAGCAAACGTAAAATATTACTCTAAAAAAACTGCTTATATATTTACTTTACGAAAATTATTAGTCAAAAACTGAATTATGTTTCCTAAAACATTCAATGACAACGTCAGAAGAAAAGTTATACTTATTGAATAAAATTTTAATAAGGCTCAGATACAAGTCATGCCTTTTAGATTTTAGAAGTTCTGTTTATAATTCAAATCAGTAACAAATTTAGTAATTTAACTGTAATTACGTAATATACCTCATAAATGTAGAATTTTCGCTCATAACACTCTTAGTCATAAAATTTTTCAATTAATTCTTTTGCTCACATTTTTTCGGAGTAAAATGTTGTGCAAGATATGAATGATTAAGCTTGGTTGAATGTAGAATAAGAGTGAGTTTGTCACTATACTGATTTGATTTGTTAATTAAAAAATTAATTTTTGAAATTTGGTTTAATATTTAAAATGCTCTGATTATGAAAAGCTCAATTTTCTTGCGTTTGGATACTGGCAATTTTCCAGAAGCATCAGGTAATTAACTTCAAAATGAATGTCCATACATTGTCATACCTATTTTTGCTTTCTTTATAATAATCAATTGTTCTTTGAAATGCTGATTTCTTTATAAAGATAATGTAATTGTTTTAGATAATGGTGAATCAAAAGGCAAATTTCCAAATATAATCTTAACACAGGTTTTGATATTAAGCTACCCTTTAATTCTTAATAGGAGTTTTAACACTCTTCAGTCCACTACCAAGGGGTATTTTTTCCCCTTTCAGTTTTTCAGAATTTTGAATAAATTTCTGATATATATTGAAAGTTCTGTTTATGTGATGTTCAGGGATAGCAAAAGATGTTTATAAATTCTGTAATTATTTCTTGTGTATACTCTTAACATTTGAGTTTCAAAATAAATATGTTCTCAATTTCGTTTTTACAAAATTCTAAAAGTTTCAAAATTCCAACTGTTCTGCTATTTCTTATATTAAATCAATTCTATTCCAACATTGGTCCATCGGGATTTAGTTTTAATAATATCGGAAATAGAAGAGTACCTTAGCTGTTCAATTCAATACTTGCCAATTCAAATGAAAGAACATGATCAATGAAAGCATAATTTATTTTCTTGGATGCATAATACGATACAACTATCTCAAATAATTTGTGTTCTTTACTTTTTTTTTTCAATCAAACGCACGTTATCATTAAAATATAAGTACTGCCTTACTTTTTCAAATGAGTTTAAATAGCAGTGTGTCGTTCACAAATAGAACATTAATATTGAGATTCCAGAATATTCTGAAGTTTATACACATTATAAAACTAATAATTATGATTATTCAAATATTTTCTATTATTCCTATTAGAAATTCTGAAGGAGGAACTTTAAGGTTTTGGGGCACTCTAGTGTAGATCATATCTGATCTAACGTTGCTCATTTGAATGACACTAAAATTGTCCCGAAATTCCGACACGGAGGCATCTTATGTCGGAATAATTCCAGCCCCCTTTATATTTTTAAGGCACCTTTTGGTTATAATTTTGAGGCATTTCTGATGTTGATGTAACGTCAAAAATGGTTGATTAGATCTGGTCTAATGATACTCTTTCGGATGTCACTAAAATCTTCCCTGTATTCCGACTTTGGAAGGGGCTACTAACTTTATGGTTTTGGGATTCCTTTGGGGTGATTTTGGAGCATTTCCGTTATTGATCAAACCCCAAAATTGATTGTTTCAATCTGATCTAACTACGCTCTTTCGAATGATTCATCGTACACGTTTATAAGATCATTTAAAAAATGCTTAAACTTATCCCCCCTACAGTTTTTTTAAACACCTAATTTTTTTTAATTGATCAAACGGTGAAATATTTTGATCAAATGTGATCAAACAATGATCAAACGAGGGGCGTATTTTGAAATGTTAGTTTCCGTCATGAGGGAGCTCATTTTATACGGGTTTATTTTCAGTTGCATGTATACCTTGAATCGGAATGTTGAAATTTTCATAATTTTTTAGGTAATTTAATTTAACAATTTTATTCAAATTATCATTTTTATAAATTAAATTTTAAACTGGTCCCAAAATTCCTAAAATTGTTAATAAAATAAAAATATCAATTTTCATTTTCGGTAAAAGAATGTTTGTCTTTATTACTTGCAACGTTATTATTTTTTCACTGACCCTGCAAAATATGTTTATTTTTATACCCTTGCATTTTAAAATACTTATTAATATTTAGTTTACAGCTTATCTCTTAGTTCATGACTTTATTGTATTTCTTTTTCTAATTCATATAAATGCCTTATAGCATTTCCGAGTCTGTTTAATACTAAGCTCAAAAGTTCTCTTACCTAGACCTCCATAGGGCATCTGCTCTACCGAAACACGCTTTTAAGCATTCGAGGCTTGTCCATAATTTTCAGCTGTAGGGAGACAATCTCTCTGGCTCTTGAACCTTTAAGGGTTGACTGTATAAAGTACTGATTTTTGTCTTCATTTGAAATATCTGGATCTGAATCTATTTTTTAAATAATCCCCAAAAAGACAACCAATCATTTAGAGTCCTATCAAAGTTTGCAACTCTTGGACAACTTTAAACTTCTTTTTTCACTGAGTGAGTATCAGTTTCGATGTCAGATCTATTTATGCACCGTTCTAGTTTCGTTATGAATTTCTCTTCATAAGATTCTTCACTTTCGATTTTGTCACAAATGATACACTCAATATCTCCCTTGATTAAATCAAGCACATTATTATTATTTAAATTTTGGATCTAATATTTCTCTGATAACTGACTCAGGCGACTAACATACAAATCAGAATCATCTACTTTCGTCTTCAAAAATGTTTCTATTTAGTAAAACAGGGACAATAAGTGCATCTTAACTTAATCAATGTTTCCATTTTCGATATTAATAGAATTGGGACTCAATATACTAACATAAATGCTAGTAAAAATATGAACCTATGCTCAGTACAAATGTACTTTCTTTTTCCTTAAGAATGTAATCTTCAATTCAACAAATTCTATTCATAAAAAATACACAATTCAGATGCATTCTAGTTCTTAAATTAAAAGCTTTTACTAAATCTTCTTAAATTAATAATAAGCATCCAAGTAAATCCTATTCAATTCTTAAAATACTGTACAATTAATCCTGCTTTAGGACACATGTTTATAGTTATCAGAATCGAAAATAAAATCTTCATTAAATCCTGTATTCTTGATAATAGTTTCAAATAACACTCATTCAATTTATTTCAAATATATTTCAGTTCAGTTTCATCAGTAGAACAAGTTCTATAAATTATTATTTTTAGAACACTCTGTTCTATCAATGTACGCATTCCGTTTAAACCAAAAGCAGATTATTTATTCTAATATTAGATATTCTAAATATTCCATTCACTTTTATTTTCGTACTAGCGTATAGCCCATCATATGACGGGGTCAGTAAAATTTTTAATTTTCTAGAATTATAAAGTACCCTATGAGGCAGGTAAAAAAATGGTTTGTTTTTTGGCTGAGAATTATTTTGCAACAAAATATTACCTTAAGAAAATTATTTACGTAATCTCTGATTTTACTGATAAAACGTATGGAAATAATGCAGAAGATATTTAAATAATCTAAAATAAATGATTAAATGAGATGGTTAAAGGAATGACGTCATAATGATAGAAAAAAAAATGTTATTTTTACCTATTTATTATGTGATAATTTGATACATTTAATCGCCTGCTTTTAAAATGGGGTTTGATGTAATAATGGTAATACGTGAATTTAATAAAATAAAAATAATAAAAATCATAAAAATTTGAAAAATGGTAAAAATTTATTTTAAAAATAATAAAACAACTTTAGGAATAAGAATTCAAAAGAAAAAGCAGAAATTATTAAATTAATTAGACATTTAGAAAAATTCGGCTACGTCAGGGGCAGAACCATCAACCCGAGAAGTACGACGATCAAATGGGCAGACACTCTACCCATGTGTCAGCTTACACATGGTGAAAGAAATGGTTAGAATATATAAGGGTCAAGTAAAAACAGTCCAGAAATTTAAATATTGCGCTCCGCCCTCTCCATCCTATCAATAATGAATTTAGTATAGAATAAGAGGGAGAATAAGGCTTGAAATAATAGCATTAAACTCTCAAGGGGGATGAGGAGGATTTCGAACTCGCTTTGAATTTTGCTAACCCTAACTTATAAAAAATCCAATACTTCCAAACTAAATCCTTTTCAGTTTTTAATTCTCAAATTATGACTCAATTCCAGCTTCCCTGTTCGGGCGCTAAACATGTCAGAGACAAGCAAGCGCAAAACCGGGTCCATTTAGCCGTGAGTCCCTCCAGGCGGTACTGGGCCACCCCACCACGAAGAATTTAAAGCAAGAACCAAGCAGAAGGGTCGTAGCCATCCCCAGAACCCTCCAAGTGGAACACACTCATTAAAAAAAGTCTCCGCTAAAGGTTTAGTTCTATGATTTTTTACTTCACCCTTTGTCGACTAGAATGGAACACCCTCGTTACTGTCCCTTTACTTCCGGTTATAAATAGATATATAAATAGATATTATAGATTGTTAATTTTTAATACACATAAAGCTCGTTAAGTCTCGAAAGATCATCCCATAAGAAACAATGGATTCTAAAAGTACAAATAAAAATATTCTTTAAGAAAATCATTTATATTTTTTTACGAAAGTTATCCAAGATATTTAAGTGGTGCAATTAGAGATGCATCTATTACCGCGAACAAAATACTTCGATATAGAGATTTACAAAGCCATGAAAAGTTATCAGCGTCTCTGTGCCTCAGGGAGTACGGGTGCATTCCTCAATAAATGTCAGTCAAAGAGGGATGCAATTTCTAAACAATCGACCTGACCCTCCCACCTCAAACACTGGCAGAAATGTACATTACATCCATTTTCGGAACGTTTTTGGAGGTCGAAAATTGTACGTGACAACCGCTTTGAAGACATCATCGGTTTGGCGGAATTGTACGTGCGAACTGCTTAGAGGGTTAAGAACTTGGAAGACTTTGTGACCCTATTTTATGTGCCCCAGTCACCTTTCACGAACACTGCGGAACTTAGGCCGAACTTACAACCCTCCCGTTACGAGGGCGTTGACTTTATCGACTGAGCTACAGCTGCTCAAATGTATGCTAATCCATCAAGTAACTATATATTGTATAATTCTACATACCTTACTATTTCAATCATGGGAAAATCTTTTGTTCCCCTAAACAATAAAAATACCATTTTAGTTAGATAAACTGAACTGATAACCTTTTTTTATATTCTGTCGATAATATTTTAAAATAAAAAATAAAATACTTGCTTAGATATACATTAGAACAACTGACCATAGAATCAGAATAAAGCACCATCTCAAATATTTAGAAAAAGGAATTTTAGATTACGATTTCATTTAATTAGAGCAATAAAGATTATTTCATGTTTTGAATCATTTCATTCAATTTGAAATAAAAAATGACTAGTAAAATGCGACGAGGTTAAAAATTTTAATCCGAGATCTAAAACTTTTTATTCATCCACATTTCGAGGTTAATTGTTTTTACCATTACAGTAATTTTTTTATGCATTCTTCTTACAGAAAAAATAAAAATGATCCAGAAAGTAAAATTTTTTGCTTATAATATCTTTTAGTGAAGTTTACAATTAAATATTTTTTTTTAAACTTCATAATTTTCTACAGATGAAATATGTAAAGCAATCAGCTGCTAACAGATCTAGTATCAATGTGCTCTCCTTTTTCTAAACGTATGTTTCATATCTTTTAATATACTGAATGCAGTATAATGGATTCCTAACAAAGACAATATATACTTTAAGTATATTTCGTATACAAGATAGTAAAAGAAACACGTTTACATTATTAGGAATACAAAACTAACTTTTCGTTCATTCACGTATGAATTTGAACCACAGGGTTGTTTTCTTTAAAGTAAATAATTTATTTTAGACGACCTAAATATTTCTTTCCGTTTCTAATGAAAAATATATCAAGCTGAAAGTTAAAGAGTTTAGCCTAAGAGAGAGATATACTTTTCAATCAAGGTTCCAAAATGAAGAAAATGATTAAGAATAAAAGCTTAGAAAAGTGAAAATCTGTGTAAGAAGCCGATTTTTCTTTTCATTTATCTTGTATCACGTAACTCTCGTTCTTTTCGACCCTCCATCCATGAATTCGTTTGTGGTTAGATTGGAAGTTGACCTTCTTTTTCGACTCACGTAGAAAGAATGTTTCCAAACTAAGAAGTTTATCTCTGAATAAATAAATAAAATAAGTAAATAGGTAAACGAAAATCGAGAGAAGTAAAACATAGAATAAATATTGTAACACAAAATGAGAAACAAACAAAAGAGTCCAAAGATGGATCAAAATGCTTACTACGTGACATCACGCAGTATCTTTATAAGAAACTTCTAATGAAGTTTTATTAGAAATTGGCCACTATAAACTTTCTGTAGAAACTGATGATATTTACTGAGATTTTTATAAAAGACTGCTTTGATGTACAACATATATATCGGTGATATTTTTTATATAATTTACTGAAAGATATGCTATTAAATTATGTTATAAAGTTTATTTTTATAACATTTAAAGATATTCAATAGTTTCCAAAAAAGAAGATTTAAATAAAATATTTAATTAAGAACATAGATTATAAAATATAATGAAGTATCATCACTGAGTTATAAAAGCCCTGAAAATAAATGGTTAAATTATTTGATTATATACTTTAAGCTAAAAGATGTACTTTACCAGTGGAATTTATTCCCGATGAGATACTAATAAATTTACTTTCATAAAGGTTATAAAAAGTAATGCACTGCCAGGTCAAATTAATGATTTTTGTGACAAAAACTTGTGTGTATTAGTTCTTCATAAACTTGTTTATTTAAGTAGGTATAAACAAGTAAAGTTTCCATTGACTGCTGCACGAAGTTTTCTCGTCGGGGTAATATGTGCTACGTGGCCTAGTACTTATGATCTACCTACCACCACTGGGAACACACCTGAAGGCCCTAGCAGCTACACTGTCTACCAATAAGTATTTGGACACCTGTGATAGAAAAGAAAAACTAACTTTATTCAAAAGCAATAGTTGATAGAGCCTCCACGAGAAGCAATTACAGCTTGAACCCTCCGGGGCATACTTTCCACAAGTCTTTGTATTACAGCTAGTGGTATTGTCTTCCACTCGGCTTGGAGTATACATACAAGTTCTTTCACCGATTTTGGACGGGTAGTGCATCCCTTAATTCGGCGATTCAACTTGTCCCAGAGGTTCTCGATAGGGTTCAGATCTGGGCTCTGGACGTGCCAGTAAATTCGATGAACTCCAATGGCACCATACCAAGCCTTGGTTAATCTCGAAACATGATAACTGGCATTGCCGTCCTGAAAGAAACAGAGGTCCAACGTGTAAAACTGCCACAACGTAGGAAGCACATTGTCATCCAAAATAGTGCAGTAGGCATCGGCGTTGAGTTTACCATGAATGGGGACCAAGGGTCCCAGTCCATACCAGGAGAAACACCCCCAGACCATAATTCCACCTCCACCGAACTTCACTGTTGGCGCAATGCATTCTGGCAGGAGACGTTCTCCAGACCCTTCCATCCGAACGGTAAAGGGTGAACCTTGATTCGTCGCTCCAAAGAACCCGTTTCTACTGATCTACGGTCCAGTTTCATGTGCTTTGCACCACATTAACCGAGCTGCGCGGTTGGATTTTGTGACCAAAGGCTTATGGGCAGCAGCACGACCATGAAAACCAAGTTTCTTGTAGTTTAGAAAATTCTCGGAAGTAGGATAGCATTTAAAATCAGAGAAAGCTTTTCGTTATAAGACGGTTTATTCCACCATGGCTTTGTTTTATTCCGTAGAACTGGACGATTTACCAGTAGATGCATTAGAAGCATTGAAAATGGTTAGTGTGATCAAATAGATCTTCCTCGATGGTATTATTCTCAACTATTCCTCTATTAATTGTGGCAAGATTACGAAATAAGTTCCAATCAGCAGAGTTCATAAGAAAGTGAGGAGTTCGGTTATTACTGGTTTGCATGTTATTGGATAGAATGATTAGAAAATGATCACTATTGTAAAGGTAAGATTCAACTGAAAAATTCCTAAAATAGTAGATTGCTAGGTCAAGATAATGGAAAGTTTTATTAGGCATAAGAAGGTGAGTTTGTTAGGATTAAATAAGGAAAAATCATGGTCCAAGAAAAGCCGTTCTGATTGTCCGCCCCTATGGTTAATGTCAGGATTACCCCACAGCGGATTATGGCCATTTAAATTCCCCATTATAATAAAAGGGGAAGGAAGCATTATAATAAAAGGGGAAGGAATATATGAAGCTGCTGTTATCAGATTACTGACTTATGTTAGTATTAGGAGAAAGATATAGACAACGTATGGGGATAAGGGATTTTATGTGAATTTGGATGGCAATAGCTTGAAAGTTTGAAGGTTTAAGAAAGTAACAGGATAGTCATGAGAAGCTATTAGAACCACCTTTCTAGAGGTTCCATTACCATCGGTATGGTTCTTGCTACAAATACTGTAATTCATTAGGCTAGCAGAGTAGAAAACCTGCAGGACAGATTCCTGCAAAAGCATGCAAACTGGATGGCATTAATTAATTAGAATTTTAGTGGATCTTTAATAATGTAGGAGACATGCTACTTAAAACCATGAAAGTTCCATGACAAAAGAGCCATAACAATAAAGAGAAATAAATAAAAAGGCACTAACCGTGAACAGCAGACACTGTTTTCTTTGTCTGTCTAGAAAAAGTAAAGAAAATAAGACAGTAAAAGAGGGGTCATGAAAAGGAGAGTGGAAAAAGACACTATAGAATACTGGGGTCACGACGCCCACATTTATCAAAAGAAACGGCAAGAATCGTGGGATCATCTAGTTGATAATAATTGTATTTAGTTAAGCCTATTATCAATCAATGGCCCTCTCAAAATACGAGGAAATCGAATGTTGTATTAACCCGTCTGCGTATTGGACCGTTACCGTCGAGAGACAAGGCCTTCTGGCTGAACTACAGAAATGCTGTGACGTCACGCCAAAGGGGCGACCATATGCGCGTTAACTGAACGTACATAGTACTGTCCACTGGAGCGTTACCGTCGAGAGACACTACCGTCTCTCTTGAAGGTACCGATTGGACACACCCGGTTTACCCACTGTCACCTACTTTTCGGTGATCCTGCTCCAATCTGCCAGGCCTGCAAGGTCAATATGACCGTGAAACATATTTTAATTGACTGCCACGTTTTTAATATACTTCGTCGTCAGTACTTTTTTCATAATATCAGTATGAATGATCTAAGTAGTATGTCGCCACATCGTAATCTTTTTGAATTTCTTAAAGATATTGGTTTTTATGATTATATTTGATGTTTTCCTCAACTTTTCTCATCAAACTGTTTTTAATCTTTACTTTGTTCTTAGCAGTTTTCCCTTTTATATTTTAAAATTTTACAAGTTTGTGTCAGTATTGTATGTTTATTTCTCCGACTTATTTAATAATTTAATTTTTTACCTTATGGTTTGCACAATATGTCCCTAGTGGATTCAGTGCCCTTAAACTTCAAACATCCATCCAACCTATCAAAAGAAAGTAAACCCCTCGGAGGAAGAAAAGGGAACTCTGGGGTACCTCGGGGTCATGAAGCTCGTGCTCAAATAAAGAAAGTGAACAAAGGTTAATAACGTTCGGAATTCCAAGCTTTGAGAAATCTATAATTAGAGTACGTATAACTTTATACTTTTCCGGATATCCAATGATTGAGTATAACTTTATGAGCATTGGATATTTGAGAAATACTCTTTCATATGTTTGAAACTAGTTGCATTCAAAATATAATGAATTAAAAATACAGACTTTAATGAACTAGGAATGTAAAACTGTATTGTTACCATATTTTCTATAACCGTATTGTGACACTCAACAATATATTGATATTATTTCAATTTTTATAAATGTATAATAGCATACTTACAAAGTATTATAAATTATAAAGTCTAAAATTAAATTCTAAAATCAACAAATAATTATGAAAAATATTTTATCTCATGTTACAATGAATTTTACATTATCAGAAGACAAAGGAATCCAATAAATATACTACAATTTAAGACACTAACTAGCTCATATAGAACGAATCCTCCTATTTCAATAATAACTGCATTAAACATATGCAGATAGATTTTCATCGAGTCAATACAATTATAAATCTCTTGCATAATTTACGATTCTATGAAAAGAGTAGCTTAAGTTATTACATAAAGATTAGGAAACACCATCTGAGTATTCAAATGTTTAGAACTTGAATAAATAATAAATTGCGCTATTATCACAAAGATTTTATAAATTTATGAAATATTGTAAATTATAAAATCTTCCAGCTTTTAAAGGGATTACGTGACTAATGACCTTGTACTTTCCGCTAATTTTGCTGAAGCTTATGGATGAGAAGCAAGCATGAATAAAACATTAAAATTTCGAGTGATTACCTTTGTGTAATAGAGTAGTCTTAATTTTAATAATGTAGCTCACCTATTGATTACCACCATTATTCTAATATCAGTCATTGAAACTACCAGAAAGGAGAATAATACAATCTATAATTGAAAGATAGTAATTACATGACTTTTGTGTATCGTTCAACAGTCATCGATTTTATTTACCTAGATGATATAGAAATGTTCTTTCTACACATATGTTAGAAAATATACTGGACATTCTGTCTGGTCATTTTTATACAAAAAATTAACCAGCTAAAAGAAATATCACAAATTAAGTATTATCTGTACTCTGTGTTTTCCTCACTTTTACCTTTTAGCTCTACTTTATCTATACCTTCAAGTCATAAACTACCTATCTATATCCATAGTAAGAAATGTATTTTTGTTTTAAATACCAAATGTATTTATGTTTTAAATGTCCTCACCAAAACCTTTTTTCGTTTTTTGAAGCATGTTGGTTTTTACCCACTTATTTAATTCTTCTTTACTTCTTTTTTGTTTGACCTTTTTTTATGTGCAACTCTTCTTTTATTTATACCTTTTTATCATTTCAATCTACTCCCTGTTTTTATATAAGATTTCATAAAGTTATTGTTGTATAACTCGTATTTTATTATTGCTTTTATTTGCTCTACAACTTTACACTGTATGACGAATTTTTACTTTGTGTTTGGCACAATATGTCCCCGATGGATTCAGTGCCATTAAGCATTAAACAACCATCCAACCAACCAACCAACCAACCAACCAACCAACCACTTTCTCGAGAATTTTACAAAATTTTGTTCAAAGCAATAGGGCGATAGTTCGATGGGTTCGTGGAAACTTTCCCTGGCTTCAAAATGGGAATAATTTTAGCCATCCTGTAAGAAGGAAATTTATGTTCAAGCCAGATTATAATGCATAACAAAAGAAGTTAAAGTAATGATGTAGCGGATAAATTTTTAACATAGGGTATGATATGATCGGAAAATGATTTAATTGTACTATGTAAGGCTCTATAAAGTTCGAAGAGGGTAACTTTATTATTATACCGTAATTGGAGTTTTTTATAAAAATTTACAGCTTTCGCTTTGCATTTAGTTTTGATAATATTAAAAAAAGGAGTATAATTTCTTTTCTAGCATATTTACGCAAAAGATGATGTTAAAATTCTGTAGACAAAAATACAGTACGGTTTGAGTAGTCTTTCATACGTATTTGGTTGTGTGGATATAATCCTGTACAGCCCTTGATTTTATTCCATAATTGTTTACTGGAGGTCAAGTTTGATATGATATTAACGTCTCTACGAGTCCCACTGGCTTTGTCTTAAAGTTCGCTTGAAAATAGCTTTTGCTTTTTTAAAATTTCTTGAAATTTTCAACGGACGTGGAGTCTCACGTCCGTTGAAAATTCGTCCTGCACTTTCCTAAAGTCTCCAGTGTAACTGCCGGAGTGAAGCCAAATGACTGTTGGGCAGGATATCGCGTGCACCAGGGGCACAGTCCAAGGCCAAGACCAAGGAGGATTTATCATCATTGCCAAATGCCCAATATCTATTAGATACAGGAAATCAAGTGACTTAAACTCTAAGACAGTTTGAGGCTCAGCGTCCTACAAACCAGTGACATTTAAGGACGCAACTCCTCTCAACTATTACATTCCCCACAGAGTACTTTCTCCAGTTCAAACGGCGTTACTTATGGAAGATGCCGAAGAGTATTACTGATGCTTAGTAGTATAGATGATGGGCAAGTGAAGATAGGTGTTAATACCTCAACTGCGAAGTAGACAGATAGCATATTTTTTTTTATTCAGAAAATAAGAAAAGAAAAGAAATATACATGATATAAAGTAAACCTAAAACAACAGTATTTACAAGAACCCAGATGGAGAGGAATAAAAGAAACTGAAAAAGAAGACACCAGGACAGTAAGAAGAGAAAAAGAGACAGATCGCTATTGGACTTTGAGCACGCGAAACCCAAATTCAAGAAAGAAAGCGAAGAATAAAGAGAGAGTTGGTTGGGTATCCCATGTTCACTAAAAGGAGGTGAACCTCTTGGGGACTCAAAAGAGAAACCTATATCATTCAACAATATACATAAATACACACACATAATTATGCATATGAGGTGCCCTGTTTGACCTTCTCACTTTAAATGTTTTCATAGCGATTTATACTTCGAAGAAACACAAATTTTTAGGGACATATTTTTGACAGGTTATATTTGCAAGACGATCTCAATGGCTATGTCTCAAAAGAACAACAATAGGAATAAACAACTTGTGGGATAGTGGTGTTGATTAGGAGTTCGATTTTTGGTCACGGGAAGACGCTATCATATGCATGTGGTTATTTATATAAATGGCTCTATACTTAATGCTGATTTATACCGAATTTAGCTTGCCTATATGGCGCTCGCAAGATCCTACAAGAGAGGAGAGAAAGATAATATCGTCAATTGATGGTATTTTAGGTACAGAGTCGCCAAAAATTATTATAGAATTTAATTAGAACTTAAAATTAATCATGTTAAAATATCATTACACACACATATACATTTATTCATACATATTTAGATAGAAAATATAATCACTGCATTCTCAATAAACTAGACATCAGACCAATGAACTTCCGCAACTACGTTAATACAAAGATCCGGATGTTCTAAATTTAATAACAGAAATATTTCATTATAAATTCTGAAGCAAAAGTCCTCATTGTAATCCTTCGTATAGTAAATATCTATACACAAGTTAGTCTTTTTTAAAATCTGTAAAGTTAGGAAATTGCTTTGCATATTTAATAATCTTCCTTCGGAACACATTTTATACATAGAAAATAAATTCCTTAAGTAGTGTTATTTTGCCTTCCAGGTAATTTGTATAGAATATATTGGGGTAATAATCTCGATTCGTTTGCTGCATGACCCCAGTGTATATAGACTAGACAAATAGTGAAGCAGAAATTCAGATAATTTGGAACATTGGTGACCTTCTATATTTAATAAGTTTAATTAGAAGAGATTTCAAGCTAGTGTTAAAGTTATTTAGGACGAAATTTTTATCATTATATCAATTCAAATATTAATATGATCTCTAACACCTCCTAAATTTATGTTTAAATACCAGTTTTAATCGTTCTCTATTTCATTTTTATTACTGTTTTGAAATTGAAAGAAAATTGAACACGTTTAAGAACAGCTTATTAATAAACTGTAATATAAAATGAAACTATTAAAAGTTAGACATAAGCTTAATAAATAAAATCTGAATATTAAAACAGGTTTATATCTAGCATTATTATAACATTTAACTTCAAAACACTTCTGTATTTAATGACAGGTAAATAATTTTAGTGTTATAAAAGTTCAATTTTATTCAATTTATAGGAAACTTACGTTAAAGTTATATTAAAGTTGAAATCTTAAAGATTTGAAAGACGGGAGTGGAAAAATATTTGAAATAAATATTTCCAGGAGAAAATATAAAGCTGAAATTAAACTTATTTAAAATGTGAAATTCCTCTTCCATATTCATAAGTTTTTAAAATAGTTAAAATTGTTAATCTTAACAGACTTAGTAATTAGGAAGTTCTCCTTCAGATAATTTTATATATTTATTTAGGTACTTTTTTCTTACTGATATCGATCTTATTCTAGATAGTTCGGTCACCAAAACTAGATTCCATTAATCATCTTGGTCTCAGATCAATAGCTATTTTTTGCACAGGGGTTAAGCCTCTCCAAAAGAGTAAATCTGGAGGACAAAATATGTTTTCTTTGTTTGATAAAAATCCTAAATTAGTTTTCTTTTTTTGTCAATAAATGTTCAGTAAAATATGTAAATTATTTTTTTATCATAAACGGAACATAAAAATTTTTTTTTTGGAATGAAGTTTGTAAATATCTTTGTAAATATATAAGTTTGTTGGTGAGCTGTGAGCATTGCGGTTTCATTAAGAACATATCGATTCCTGTTGGTATTTCAGACTAATTTGTATAGTTTTGCTTAATAAATAAAACCGATGAATAAATCAATATGAGCTTCATCAAGAACGCGTTCTCGTGAAAGGCACTGCATTTCGATAGGTGAAACCGTGTCTTCAAATTTCACTGCTGACATAATTGTTTGTAGGCATTTGGAATCGTATTTAACCCTCCGAGTGGAACAAACACATCAGGGGAGAAAAGTCTACAAAAAATAAGTTACAATTTTACTCCGTTTGTGACCAAAGCGTTCAGTGAATTTTTCCTACCCCCTTTTTCGGCTAAGGTGTACATGCCCTCCGTTATTACTTCCTGTGCACTTCCCAGAGTTACTGCCTCCGGGGACTCCAATGTCTAACGAGTACAATAGTCTTCTTATCTGCAGTGACCCAAACGGCTTCTTTATGTGAAGTTCTGGGCTGTTTCATGGCGATCAGTAAAAAACTGCTTTGACTCATCTGTTGTTAAAAGCAGTTTTTAGGTTAAATATGCACAAATTCATGTAGAAAATATTTTTATGTAATCTGCAATAATGTAGTTTTAAATTTTTAGATGTATTTAGTAACAACCATGTGTCTTCATAGTTTAACAACTTTTATCAATTAATTTTTATTTGGCACTGAATTTATGAAAAATTTCCTACAATAAATAATTAAGTTTCCGTACATTCGAAAAAATTTTTCTAAAAAAAAGTAACTGTAAAAAAAAATTATTCAGAATTATTTTAAATATAGTTGTTTTAACAAGATTAAAAAAACCAGTTAAATCTATAAAACAACGTATAATTTTATAATTAATTCTGTTTTATATAACTCATTATGATTCACAAAGAAATAAGTGTTTTATAGTTGTGTTTTAACATTTTTAAAGTTTTCTTTTAAACATTTACTTTTAGCATTATAATATCACATCATGTACTGATAACATATACACATCATTTACTGTTAATGATGCATGATAGCAGAATAATATGATTCTACTTTAATGTTTCCTCTTTTCCTTCATAAGTTATTTTGTTAAATATACAAATTTTGCTTTAAAAAAAGCTGAAGGTTTTAGGAATTGTAATGCGTCCCATATACATAGCTCATAAATTGAGTATATCAATTCTATCCCATTTGTCTATACAGATGACATTTTCAAATTCAATCTGAATACGCTCAAAAAAGCTGAAGATTTTAGGAATTGTAATGCGTCCCATACACATAGCTCATAAATTGAGTATATCAATTCTATCCCATTTGTCTATACAGATGACATTTTCAAATTCAATCTGAATGCGTTCAAAAAAGCTGAAGATTTTAGGAATTGTAATGCGTCCCATACACATAGCTCCTAAATTGGGTATATAAATTCTATCCCATTTGTCTATACAGATAACATTTTCAAATTCAATCTGAATGCGTTCAAACGTGTTTTACTCTGTTATGTTAGAACATTGTAAAACATCATGCTGTTATAATTGAAATATAAGAGAAGTTTGTTTACTCTGATACTGCTTCGATGAAATGTTGGAATAACTTTTTTTTTAAAGTTTTATACTATACATAAAAATTTCATCATTAGGAATAATTCTAATTACACAATAATCTACAAAGAATAATAATACCTAATATGTTGGATTTGAATCTATATTTATATAAATATGTATATTTTCCTTTATTCTGTAAAGTTTTAAAAGTTTTAAGAATATAAACTGACCGATATAGAATAATTCATACTGTTTTTAAGTTTCTTGTAAGAACAAAAGTAAATGCTAAATTTTATGGACTTTTCTTATTTATTTTTCCTATTTTTTGTATTCTGCTGCTATTTTTAAGGGTAAGTAAAAATTTAAAACTAATTCTAGGTAAAAATGATCCGTATTACATAGGATTACATCGTGTTCATCTCTGTCAACATTTGTACACAGTTCTAAACTATCATATACTTTATGAGTTTGAGTGAAAATATAATAGGGTAGGACGTAGGCAGAATGGGTAGGGCGCTGCTCTTCCGAACTGAAATTCGGGGAGGGGGGGGGCTCGAATCCCACTGATGGAATGATTCCATTGATGATTTATTTGCATTTCTTTGAAAACTATTGCTCTCAAGTTCTAAAGTAAGTTCATCGTTATTGCAGTAAGATTTTAAGAGAATGTGGTGAGATTATGAATACTCTTTTTTAATTATCTTTGTTTAGCTCAGACGTTTGAGCTAAAAAGCTATTAATATATTGAAGATTTAACAAATGATTAATACTCGCAGTCGATTCAAGTGTGAAATACATGGTTTAAAAAGTATGGTACCGTTTAGAAAGTTTTTAATTTCTTTTTTAGTATTACAGTAAACATTTTAATTGTTTTTATATTTTAGAATAAAACTGAAAGAAAATTTAGTTAAATAAAATTAAGTTGTGTAATATAAGTACAAGAATCACTCTGGACTGTGACGGGGGCATTTTTTCCAGGTAGCACTCACGTTGTGAATGTGAGAAAAATATTAATGTTTAAAATTAAACAGAATTCATAGAATTTCATCGAAATTTACACATGCCGATTTGCTTATTTATTCTTTGCTAAACATTAACAGTTACTATTTATATGATTTATATCTAAAAGCTAAAAATATTTATAATTCTTTATTTGTTATATTAATTTAAGAAAAGTTGTGCATAAGAATTTGTTTTTTTACAATAAATGATATAATTTCTCCATTGAAGAAGTGATTCAAATATTCAGTGGGATCTCCTGAGTATCACATATACATTTTGACATGACTGAACTCACATGACATGACTTTTAAACCTGAATTACCCTTGAATGGAAATCTTGGATTAGAAACCGAAGCATTCGCTGTACACCAATCTCTCCCATTCTCCTGTGATATATCTTTAGATTCATTTTTAGAGGAAGAAAATTCATCTGAATAGTCACTTAACAATTCTATTTCTGAAACACTAAACATTTTTATGTTGGTATCTTAGAAAAGTTAATGACAAGTGAACGAAAAGGCCTAAACTTCTGTTTGAGTGCAAGGCATTTTTTTGTTGATGTAAAGTCAACTCCCGATGCAGTCTGGATGCAGAGATGAAACTCATTGATAAAGCTATAACGCTTTCTAAAGTCAGAGGAGTGTAGAGTAAAATAAAGACTTTTTTCCCATCCTATCTTTCTAAAAAGTGGTAACCATTTTAGATTGAATTCTTTTGTTGCCTCTCTTCCCCAGGACTAGGGTTATGATACTGCATGGAGGGAGGAGGGGGGGAGAACCAAATAATTTAATGGCCAACATTTCCAAAGAACTGAATCTTACTGAGAAAGTGCACAATACGGCCCTGCTTTCCCATAGCAAGTGTGAAGACTCATCGATAATTTAAAATAATCCTCAAGCATTGTACCTACTAATGGTTGAAAATTAATCACAAATTGCAAATAAAACAGAAGCAAGCGTTTGCATAAATATATTATGGATGTGTTTCCTATCTCTTGAGAATGAGACAAAAAGGAATATCTGTAGAACATAAATAATCAAGTATTTATATATGACTTTCGGAGAAGGTGAAAGTAAATAGTATTAGGATTTTTTTTATTACAGATACATGTATTTATAAACACATGTATTAACGTGTATATGTGTGTATGCATATGTATATAATAGTGAGAATCCTGATATATAATTAAAAAGTTAAAGGGACTGTAAACTACTTGATTTGCTACATGTAAAAATATTCATGACGTATAAAAGAGGTCATGAGAGAATTTACTGATTACACTTGGAGAAATGTTTTAATACACTCATGTCCATAAATTAAGGATAATGAAGTTCAGGCAATGAAAGAGACAAAAGCAAAACAAATTTGACTTATTTGTAAAGTCTATTTATTAAACAAAAGGTAAAGAGCAAAAAAGATGCTATATGTTTGACATAATTAATAAAAATTGCGATTTTTACTCCCTGGAGCAAATTTCAAAAAAGAACCTATTTACAGAAAACAGTATAACATGGTTAGTATGATGGTTAATACGGAGTATGTCTCCCGAACGATGCAATACAAGCGTTACAACGCCTACGCATGCTGAGTATCAGATTATCAATCTCATCTTGGGGAAAATTACACCACTCATCAAGCAATGCCCTCCGAAGTTCCGATAGACAGTTGTTAGGGGGTTGACGGGCTGCAATTCGTCGGCCAAGCATGTCCCACACATGCTCTATTGGATTCAAGTCCGGTGAGTACGTTGGCCAATCCATACGGGGGATATCCTCCGATTGAAGGCATTCGTCTACAATGTTTGCACGGTGAGGTCGGGCGTTGTCATCGATATACAGAAATTCAGGACCCATGGCGCCCCGAAACAAACGTACATGTTGTTCCAGAATGACATCCCGCTAGATGCGGCCTGTCATCGTTATACTCTGAACATGCAGGTCAGTTCTGGAACCAAGAATAATTCCTCCCCAAACGAGCCATCCTGCACCACCGTAACGGTGTCGTTCAATGGTGTTCTCTTGGTGTTAACGGGTACCTGGCGCTCTCCATATGAAAGTCCGGCGAGAATCAGAATGTAAACTGAACCTGGACTCGTCGGAAAACATCACACAAGACCACTGTAGCGGTGTCCACAATGCATGCTCTCTAGCCCAGCATAATCGCAGGCGACAGCGAGTTGCGGTAAGGGGAACACATCTGACAAGCCTACGAGCATATAGACCAATGTTCCCTAAGCGTCTGTACATGGTCTGCCTTGAAACTGTCGTACCGGTAGCTGAAGAGAGCTGAAGAGACAGGTCTGATGCTGTGCTCCGTCTGTTTCTTTTGGCAGTAACTGCCAAATACCGGTCATCGTTCGGCGTAGTAACTCGGGGGCGACCTGTGCTGTAATATCTACTCACATTACCATCATGTTTGAATCGTTGCCAAAGCCTGGAGATGACACTCTGGGCGATTCCAAGTTCCTCGGATACTTCCAGCTGGGTACGTCCACATTCCAGTCGTCCGATAATTCTACCACGTAAAAAATGATCCAAATGCTTCCTTTGTGCCATAACTATGCGGTTATTGCACTGAAAGGCTTTTAAAGCGCTTGTGAACAATTTTACTTCTTTGCTACCATTCCTTATATACCCCTTTCATACACTCTCGTCATTGTGACGTACTATCCGCGCCATCTGGTGGTTTCCGGCAATTTGCATATTCTTCTTCATGATGTGTGTGATAATTCTAGAGGTGAAATTTTTATTTTAGAGCTCAATTTCTGTGTGATTCTGAATTATCCTTAATTTATGGACATGAGTGTAGAAAACAGAATTATTGCTTATTATTAAAACCATCTCTATTTTTTATTAAAAATTTTAACAGCAGCAATATTTATAGCAAAAATTGTATTTCAATTAACATTCATATTAAACTGCAATGCACTTTTTAACCTATTTAATACTATAAATTAATAAGTCTGTTTTTTCCTTACATTAAAAACTATCTTGGCTTTAATGAACAGATAACAAAGCAAAGCTAGTTAAAATTATTCACCCTAGTCTTGTTTAAGACATGTTATAATTCTCTTCTTGAAACTCAGCAGATACGAGGAAATAGGCAGATATATTAAGGAGAGAATGAGTTGTGGACAGGGCCGTATTTTCGAAGGGGGACCGAGGGGAAACGACATTTGTTTGTGAATGATAATCCAGTAAAACTACATGTTTACTCCCATTGAGTATTATAAGACAAATGTAATTTCACAACAACAAAAAAGATGAACAATTTTAAAGTTTTGATAACGGGTCATAAAATATCTACCCATAGAATTTAATAGTAAAATAAACATTGAAAAGAAATAAACCATACATGATATTAAATTCTACCTTATAAAACAAGTATAATCGAAGAAAAATCAAAATTTGGAAACAAAATGAAGAAGTGAAATTTTTTTCCTCTATTATATATATGCTTGCCTTAATGATTTACAAAATATTTTGAATAATTATTGACAAATCTCTAAGTATACATCTTTAAATCACCACGACCGACCGATGACCGATGGGGTAGGGCGCTATTCATCGGTGCCACAACTCCCACAGCTAACATGCATGTACGTAGCCGTTAGGAAAGCAATAGGTCCTGGTATTAATAGTTCTCGTGTAGCAAAACAGTAAACCGTAGCTCTTCAAACCAAATTAAATATCCACGTAAAATATTGTAATAAATGCAGTTAAAATATAAATAATAATAATAATATAAATAATAAAATATAAATGCAGTAAAAAAGGCCAGGGGGATGATGCAGAAAAAACATTCTATTTCCGGCTAGCAGTCCAGCAAGACTTTTATGGTCACAGATAAAACTTTTAAGGTTTTTTTCTAAGAACATGTCTGTCTATATTCATGCATAGCTAGGTAAATAGAGGACACACAAACGTAGGACTGCCTTTTTTCTTTTAGAATTTTAGAGGCGACCGCTCCCCCAAGTCGCCCCCTTCTTGTCTACGGATTTTGTTGTGGAGGGTAATAAGCATCCGATGAAATAAAAGCATTTTCTGGGATTGATTCGTCAACTATTAATTTCCACTAACTGTACTATATACCAATTTCTGTGTAATTTACATTTTCATTTCTATAGGATGATAAACCTTTTAATCTGAAAAGGGTATTTTACTCAATAATAAGATATTCACTCGTATTTAACGAGGTTTTTTATTTTCAAAATATTGGGCAAAACGTCTCAATGCACGTGATACAAGGTTTATATATATAGGGGGTTTATATATATATATATAGGTAGAGGGTAGGGGGTAGGGTAGGGTTTGGGGTAGGGTTGGGATAGAGGTTGGGGTAGGGGTTAGGGTAGGGGGTACGGGTTGGAGTAGGTGTTGGGGTAGGGTAGGGTGTAGGGTAGGGGGTAGGGTAGTTGGCAGGGTAGGGGTTGGAGTAGGGGGGAGAGTAGAGGGTAGGATAGGGGGTAGGAGGTAGGGTAGGATAGAGGGTAGGGTAGGGGGTAGGGAGTAGTTAGTGGGTGGGGTAATTAGGTTAGGGTAGATGTAGGGTAGTAGGGTAGAGTGTAGGGTATAGGTAGAGGAGGGGGTTGGGGTGGGGGTAGTGTAATGGGTAGGGTTTGGGGTAGGGGGTAGGAGTTGGGGTATGGGTGGGGTAGAGGGTAGGGTAGGGGGTAGGATAGTTGGCAGGGTAGAGGTTGGAGTAGGGGGTAGAGTAGAGGATAGGGTAGGGGGTAGGGTAGGGTAGGAGTAGGGAGTAGTGTAGTGGGTAGGGTAGGGGGTAGGGTAGAGTGTAGGGTAGGGGGTAGAGTGTAGAGTAGGGGGTTGGGGTTGGGGGTAGTGTAGTGGGTAGGGTAGGGGGTAGGAGTTGGGGTAGGGGTTGGGTAGGGGGTGGGGTAGAGAGTAGGGTAGGGAGTAGGGTAGGGGTTGATGGGGTAGGAGGTGAGGTAGGGTAGATTAGGGTAGTGGGTTGGGGATGGTAGGGTATGTGGTAGGGTAGGTTGGTGAGGATGGTGGGGGAACTTAAAATACTGATTAGTAAATAGAATTATTTTTAATAATAAACACAATAATTAATAAAAATTGAAACAATAAAATGATGGCTGTCGTGTTATTTCTGTGAAAAAACAAGTTAATTATATTTAACTTGTTAACTGTATTATGTAAATTTTTAAAATATTCTTAATGTTTTTTCAATGGGTACAAATAATATTCATTTTATGATGAATATTTTAAAGATATTCATCATGAAATGAATATTATTTGTACACAATATATATCTTTAAATTAAACTAATAAAGTGTATTTTCATTAAATCTTTACATGTTGCTTAACACATGGGTCAATATCTGTTGGAAAATATCTCTAGAAATATCTGTCCCCGAAAGCGAATCTCCTTTTTATTTGGTAATTTCCTAAATTACCAGCTAGGGCCATGTAGGATTATAATGGGTCAGGCCCCTTCTCTGCGGGCGTAACCTGTAGCCCTAGTGGTCAATTTAGGTTAGGGGTTAAAAAGGGGAATGCAAACTGAAGCAGGAATTGTTAGCCCTTGATTTAAATTTTGAAAACACATCAGAATTTCAATTAAAATATCATCCCCGGGCAAAAAGAAAGTGATGAACGAAGTGAGAAACTTTCCGTCAATTGTATTCCGTAAATATATTTAAAGATATAAATTTAAATATCAACATAATGGGGTGAGGGTGGGAGGTGGTCGTGAGGGTTGATGTAGTTACAATGTCATCGAAAATAGTTTGAAATTATTAAAGTACTCCTCCGGTACTTGAACGGCTCGTCATACACAAAAACTAAGGAAAAAAACCCGACATAATAATACTCGTGATACGGAGTGCTCTTTTACCTGACACAACTCAAAAGCGTGGCGCTAAATGAGAAATATATATATATATATAAAAACATAATATTAAAAATGCAAAATATCAACAGAATGGGGTGAGGGAGGGGGAGGTAGCGAGGGTTGAAGTAGGGACAATGTCATCGAAAATATTTTGAAATGATTTCCGAACGCCTTCGTTGCGTGAAAGTATCGTCATAGGCAAAAACTAAGGAAAATCCTGAATTAATAATACGCGTGATTCGGAGTGCTCTTTTACCTGACACAACTTAAAATCCTGGAGTTGAATGAGAAATATATATAAAAGATAAAAATGCAAATATCAACAAAATGGTGTGGCGGTAGTGAGAATTTGGGTAGGGAAAATGTCATCGGAAATATTTTGAAATTATTCCTGTAATTTTTCGTTGCGTGAACGTTTCGTCGTAGGCAAAACTAAGGAAAAAAAGTCCGACAAAATAATGCTCGTGATACGGAGTGCTCTTTTACCTGACACAAATTAAAAGCGTGGCGCTGAATGAGAAATATATATAAGATAAATATGCGAATAACAACAGAATGGTGTCATTGTGGTGTGTGGCAGTGGAGTTAGTGAGGGTTGTCATTTGAAATATTTTGAAATTATTCTCGTACTATTCCGGCACTTGAATGGTTCGTCATATTCAAAAACTAAGGAAAAAGTGCGACTTAATAATACGAGTTATCCGGAGAGCTCTTTTACCTCACACAACTAAAAATCGTGGCGCTGAATGAGAAAGATATATATATAAAAGATAAAAATGCAAATATCAACAGAGTGGGGTAATGGTGGTAGTGACAATGTAATCGGAAATAGTTTGAAATTATTAACGTATTCCTCCTGTAATTGAACGCTTCTTCATACGCATAAAGAAAAGGAAAAAAGCACGAATTAATAATACACGTGATTCGGAGTGTTATTTTACCTGAGACAACTTAAAATCGTGGCGCTGAATGAGAAATATATTTATATAAAAGATAATGCAAATATATACAGAATGTTGTGATGGTGGGGGTGGTAGTGAGGGTTGGGGTATTGACAATGCCACGGTTGTGGTAGGGACATCGTCATCGGAAATATGTTGAAATTATTCCCGTACTCCTCTGTTGCTTGAATGTTTTGTCATAGTAAAATCGAAGGAAAAAGCTCGAATTAATAATACGTGTGATCCGGAGTGCTCATTTACGTGACACAACATAAAATCGTGGCTCTGAATGATAAATATATATATAAAAGATAAAAATGCAAATATATACAGAATGTTGTGAGGGTGGGGGTGGCAGTGGTGTTAGTGAGGGTTGGAGTATTGAGAGTGCCATCTAAAATATGTTGAAATTATTCCCGTACTCCTCAGTTACTTGAACGTTTCGTCATAGACAAAAATAAGGAAAAAAGCTTCATTTAATAATACGTGTGATCCGGAGTGCTCCTTTACTTGACACAACTTAAAATTGTGGCGCTGAATGAGAAATAAATATATAAAAGATAAAAATGCAAATATCAACAGAATGGCGTGAGGGTGGGATGTGATAATGGTGGTAGTGACAATGTGATCGG
Organism: Pardosa pseudoannulata; assembly: GCA_032207245.1. Taxonomy (NCBI): domain Eukaryota; kingdom Metazoa; phylum Arthropoda; class Arachnida; order Araneae; family Lycosidae; genus Pardosa; species Pardosa pseudoannulata. The sequence goes on along the minus strand of CM063502.1, from coordinate 6,651,345 downwards.
AAATAATTTGAAATTATTCCCGTACACCTCCTGTACTTGAACGTTTCTTCATACGCAAAAACAAAAGGAAAAAAATCCCGAATTAATAATACGCGTGATTCGGAGTGTTTTTTTAACCTGACACAACTTAAAATCGTGGCGCTGCATGAGAAATATATATATATATATATAAGATACAAATGTATATATCAACAGAATGGTGTGATGGTGGGTGGTGGTAGTGTGCGTTGGGGTAGGGACAATATCATCGCAAATATTTTGAAATTATTCCTGTAATTCTCCGGTATTTAAACGGTCCGTCATACGCAAAAACTAAGGAAAAAATGCCGACTTAATAATACTCATGTGCTCCTTTACCTGACACAACTTAAAATCGTGGCGCTGAATGAGAAATATATATATAAAAGATACATCAACAGAATGGTGTGTGGTAGTGAGGGTTGGAGTAGGGACAATGTCATCGGAAATTATCCTCCGTTGCTTGAACGTTTTGTCATAGTAAAATCTAAGGAAAAAATACGTGGGATCCATTTACCTGACACAACTTAAAATCGTGGCGCTGAATGAGAAATATATATATAAAAGATACATCAACAGAATGGTGTGTGGTAGTGAGGGTTGGAGTAGGGACAATGTCATCGGAAATATCCTCCGTTGCTTGAACGTTTTGTCATAGTAAAATCTAAGGAAAAAATACGTGGGATCCATTTTACCTGACACAACTTAAAATCGTGGCGCTGAATGAGAAATATATATATAAAAGATACATCAACAGAATGGTGTGTGGTAGTGAGGGTTGGAGTAGGAAATATTCTCGTACTCCTCCGTTGCTTGAACGTTTTGTCATAGTAAAATCTAAGGAAAAAATACGTGGGATCCATTTACCTGACACAACTTAAAATCGTGGCGCTGAATGAGAAATATATATATAAAAGATACATCAACAGAATGGTGTGTGGTAGTGAGGGTTGGAGTAGGAAATATTCTCGTACTCCTCCGTTGCTTGAACGTTTTGTCATAGTAAAATCTAAGGAAAAAATACGTGGGATCCATTTACCTGACACAACTTAAAATCGTGGCGCTGAATGAGAAATATATATATAAAAGATACATCAACAGAATGGTGTGTGGTAGTGAGGGTTGGAGTAGGGACAATGTCATCGGAAATATCCTCCGTTGCTTGAACGTTTTGTCATAGTAAAATCTAAGGAAAAAAAATACGTGGGATCCATTTACCTGACACAACTTAAAATCGTGGCGCTGAATGAGAAATATATATAAAAGATACATCAACAGAATGGTGTGTGGTAGTGAGGGTTGGAGTAGGGACAATGTCATCGTACTCCTCCGTTGCTTGAACGTTTTGTCATAGTAAAATCTAAGGAAAAAATACGTGGGATCCATTTACCTGACACAACTTAAAATCGTGGCGCTGAATGAGAAATATATATATAAAAGATACATCAACAGAATGGTGTGTGGTAGTGAGGGTTGGAGTAGGGACAATGTCATCGGAAATATCCTCCGTTGCTTGAACGTTTTGTCATAGTAAAATCTAAGGAAAAAATACGTGGGATCCATTTACCTGACACAACTTAAAATCGTGGCGCTGAATGAGAAATATATATATAAAAGATACATCAACAGAATGGTGTGTGGTAGTGAGGGTTGGAGTAGGAAATATTCTCGTACTCCTCCGTTGCTTGAACGTTTTGTCATAGTAAAATCTAAGGAAAAAATACGTGGGATCCATTTACCTGACACAACTTAAAATCGTGGCGCTGAATGAGAAATATATATATAAAAGATACATCAACAGAATGGTGTGTGGTAGTGAGGGTTGGAGTAGGAAATATGTCATCGTACTCCTCCGTTGCTTGAACGTTTTGTCATAGTAAAATCTAAGGAAAAAATACGTGGGATCCATTTACCTGACACAACTTAAAATCGTGGCGCTGAATGAGAAATATATATATAAAAGAGAAAAATGCAAATATCAACAGAGTGGTGGTAGTGAGGGGTGGGGTAGGGACAATGGCATCGAAAATATTTTGAAATTATTCCTGTACTCCTCCGGTACTTGAACGTTTCGTCATAGGCAAAAATTAAGGAAAAAAACCTCGACTTAATAATGCGCGTGATCCGGAGTGCTCTTTTATCTAACACAACTTAAAATTGTGGCGCTATATGAGAAAAATATATAAAAGATAAAAATGCAAATTTCAACAGAATGGTGTTAGGTTGGGGGTTGGTAGTGGTGGTAGTGAGTGTTGGGGTAGGGACAATGGCATCGGAAATTTGTTGAAATTATTCCCGTACTCCTCAGTTGCTTAAACAGTAGTTTATCTAACGAGCTCTGTGGTAGTAGAATAAGTTCTACCATTGCTATACAAATGCTTTTTACGTTAACAGGAACATTCGAGGTATTGGCTTCTTTAAAATAGAAGGAAAACTTTCAAATTCATCGAATTTTCCACCTTGGATTCCACTTCTTTTCTTCCACTGAGTTCCACATTTTCGGTAAAGTAGTATATTAGTTTCCCGATTTTTAAAATTTCTCTCGATGACGATTATAAAAATAGAAACACAGTAATTCCTTTTAACCAAAGCGAGTCAAATTTTTGACTCCAAATCAACAAACACTATTGTCAATTGTGAATCTGCCATGGCGGAGCCCGCTCTGAAAGGTAGATAAAAGCCGATTACTTTCCAGATAGACGACCAGTCAGAAATTTACCATTTTTTCTAAAATCCTGCACATCCAGTTGGTGAGAGCGATAGGGTGATAGTTTAGGGAACTCTTACTATCTTTGTTAGGTTTCAATATAGGAAGATGGTAACAACTCTCCAGGAAGGCTTGTTCTTGGCAAATTCTATGATATAGGTGAAGCAGGTTATTTAGAGAATTTATAGAGAGATTTTTCAGCATGATGTAAGTAATACTGTTAGGACCGGCAGAGAAATAAAAGGAATTGCGCAAGACTTATTTTAATTCATAAGAAGTAAAATTACTATTATAAAGTAACAGAGTTTTGGTTTTAAAACTTGTGGATTTCCTCTTCGTGGTTAATTTAATTTAGTTGAAAGAGAGTTGATGACTTTTACGAAAACAATATCACAGATTGAAGCTATTGTAATATATATATATATATATATATATATATATATATATATATATATATATATATATATTCCATTTTAGGATATATATATATATATATATATATATATATCCTACAGTGTTTTTTCGCTTTTTAACTTTTAAAATCTTAAATGGAACATAAAAAGCATAATGTACGAATTTTAATATGACACACTGTATATGTCCTGTGAATGCTTCATTTTAGACTAGAGTTAAATGAGAAAATATAGGAAGTTTTTGAAATATTCTAACATAAAACAATACAAATGTAATATATGTTAAAGAACAATAACTCTTCCTCAAAATATACTGTTTGAAGAAAACAAAGTATAAGAAAATGTAATGTTTGCTGTTGCAAACTTAAAAATAAGCTTATCTTTGGACTCATTTTCAAACACACATGGCTAAGGCTATATGGAAAGGGGGGGAGGGAAGGAGAAGACTAATTTATCTGTCAAAAGATTCGAACTTTGAAGATATGGAAGTTGAATTATTTAGCAATGTTTCCCCGTTTGTGGGTTTTGGAGTAATGCATTATTTAACAATGACTTTATAAAAGAGAACCATTAAACTCAAACATTTAAGGATTCTTTTTTCTCGGTAATGAAAAAGGAAAAAATATTTGACCTAAATTTTGAAAATAATCCAAGAGAGTTATATATATATAATGAAAGAACGTATATTTTTGAAATAAAATGAACATTCCTACTGATATTTCAGGAAAGTGTGTAATTTATGTTCGAGTTTATGATTTGAGGGAAAATATTATAGAAAGTGTACTTTTCCATTCCAATTTATTTTAATTTTAATGCATATCTGATAGATTTACCTGCAATTCAGTATTAATACACTTTATATGCGAACTCTCTGAAGAAACCTTAGAAGCAGTAAAGTAAAAAAAATATGGTATGTACATATTCCACGTGAACAGACCTGCAGTCCTATATATAATATTCAATGGTTTAGGAGAGAGAGAGAGAGAGACGGGCGTTATTATTGTCTCCATGTGATATTGTCGCGAAAAATACACTGAAAATCCCAATAAAAGAGAAGTAACGTATGGAAGTCGGCTAAGTTATAGTAAAGTGAAACAAATGTGGCATGACTTGTTCATATTGAACAGGCCTACACAACCATATATTATATTTAAGGATTTAGGATAGAGCGATATGTGTTATGGGTGTCCCCATATGGTACCATCGGGAAATATATACTGATAATCACAATAAAAGAAGACTGGAGTGAAAGTGTATTAAGATATGGTAAAATCAAACAAATGTGGTATGTACGTGTTCCTCTCTAACAGACCTACATGACCATGTATATAGTATTTAATGGTTTAGGAGAAAGAGATGACTTGGGTGCAACCTCATCATTCTGTACATCTTTTTATCTGCAGAAAATGCAAAGATATGTTTTCTAAATCTAGTCAAAATAAATCGTCTTGTATTACTCCTCTATTGTATTGCAAGGAGTTCAACGACGTGCCATTACTAGTAGGACTAGAGGCGTTAAGCACTACTCGTAAAGGAGTACTAATTTTATTGGGTTTATAGACTCCATGGTGTGGTATATAGCAAACCACATCAGGTTCTTTTTCTTCAGAAACTCCTCTCATGTGGCCAAGATACTCATACTCTCCGATAAATCCATTGTATAAATTAAAATAGTTTACATCTCTCGAAAGCTGATTTCATGAGGACTTTAAAATTCTCATGGCCACATGTTTTAACACAGAGGAGTCTTCCTTAAGGGGCATTTTAACTACGTATCTTCCTGTCTCATACCTAGTATGAGTTTCTAAAAAGTTCTTCTCGCATATTAGAGTTTCTTTATTTATTGGAATATCAATCTCAATATTTTCTATTTCTCAAAATTTTCTAATTGTTTGATCTAAATTTACATTTTCTTTTATTAATTCGCAATGAATTTTATTAGTGTTTTCTGTCGCGACTGTACGTGACGCGACAAAACCAAAAATAGTATTTTGTAATATTAGATCTGAATTACTAACACGAATTTGACCGGGTCTTAATATGTCATAAAAATTCGCAGCTCCTATCAAAATGTCAGTTAAAAAAATTAAAAAAAAAATTAAAAAAAAAATTTCATTAGAAAAAAATTAAAATTTTTTTTTTAATTTAAAATTTTTTTGGAATGGTTTTATTTATTTATTTTTTTTAATAAAAATTTTTCAAAAAAAAAAAAAAAAAAAAAAAAAAAAATTTTTTTCTCTTTATCAAACGGTAAGTAGTCGATTCATGACTGAAACACAGATCTGCAGGTTTTGAGAGTGAAAAATATCTGCACAATATATTTGCATTATCGTCACAAGCATTCAACTATATTATCTCATCCTCTACAATGCTCTGTGCATAATTCGCACCGAAATAGGTTGGAGTGAAACTTGGTTTAAGGTTTCTATTAGTTGAGGTACAGTCGAATCCTTTTTCTGCCTTGCAATTTGTCGAAGATGAGTTCAACCCCAGTTTTGGTTGATTGTGTTCAAACCACAGTTACATCTTTATAATTATGACTGTGGATTCTGCTTCTAATTGTTCAAAATGGCTGGTTTTGAAAACCCAGAGAGCAGCCTCATACATATTGAATTGTAACATAAAAACAAAGTAATGTGCATTATTGAAAGCCATCGTGTATTGTTAAATATGTTACCTGTGTTCCATTACTTTCGAACTACAACAAAGAAATTCATAGCTTTTTTTTCACTACCCTTTTTTTACACTCGAGGAATCTAATGAATATTGGAACACAATTCGAAAGCAGTTCAACTATAGTTGCTTCATATAGCTAGTCTTAAATGTAATTCCATAACTAAGCTTTAGTTTCCATAATAACAAAAGAATAAAATTATAGTTTTTAAACATCTGACACGTTCTTTTCATTTCAAATAATTCTTATGGGTATTTTATGACATTTCTTAAAAAAGTTATGAATATAAAATGGAAAATAAAGGACAGGGAATATTGAAAGAATTCAGACTTAAATATATGTTTCATTAGTTACTAATATTACATCGTAAATGAGATTTGAGCAGTATAAAAATAGGAGTAAAATATATCAATAATCAATCTTTAAATTTGGATACTAAAAATGATCGTATTATCTACATATAACTCATGGTTCTAAAATGTTTTTAAAATATTTAACAAAACCAATAATTATTTCAAAATAATAATATTGTTGTTATTTCGAACTATCTTTTTATTATAATTAATAATATTAAAATAAGAATATTGTTTATGAAATAGCCTACACAGTTTACATAGGTATAATGTATATAGTTAAAGTATTTTAATAGTCTCTAGATAAAAATATATAGAACTGTTAAATTTTAAAATGTATTACAAAGTGACTATCTGTAATGTGAGCCCCGTACATATATTAAAAAAATATACAATTATTGTGGACAAATGGATCTTTAAAACAAGATGTCTTGAATTTTGTGTAAAACTTTAACAATTTCCTTTTTTTATATTTCAATGTTTGTTATTTTATGTGTATTCAGTTCTTTCATAATTCGCAATAGCTGTGGAATGAAAAAAAATTCATAGCATTTATGAAGTATGTTTAAGAACTAATTAGAAAAAAGAGAAGCTTTTAAAGGATACAAACAATTCAATTCATTTTTTTTTCGAAGTAAAAACTATTTACAAAAAGCAAAATCGCAAGAGAAATCAAGACACTTCTCTATTCTGCACAATCAATAAATTTTTGGTTTTGTAGTTTTATAAGCTTATTAGCAGCCATAAAGTTTCAGATAAGTTAAATAAATGAATCGTAATAAAAATAAAAGTAAATATGGTATATGAACTACGTTTTCTTCTTAAAGAAAAGCAAAAAAATATTGTAAAGAATTGCTTAGTTCATTTATAACATTAAAAGACACTCCTCTATCAATATTATGTATCAACAAGGAATATAATACATTTTATTAAATAGTCCTTAAGATAAATTTCATTTTTGCTCTTTAAATTACGAAAACTAATTTAAATAATGTAGCAAATACGTGTTATTTTAAAATGATTTGCACAAATAAGGAAGCGAAATGCAAACACTCTTATAAAGATTAAATCCTCATTATAAATTAGAAAACTTGATCTCCTACATTAATATTATGAGATTTATTATTTGAAATTATTTGGATAAATGTATTCAACATCTGCTAGCTTTAAACAATTATTTATTTCATTTGTACATTAGGTAAAATTGAAGCGAATTCATTTCGTGATTTGTAATGAGAAAGGTAATTTCTATCAAATGTAGGAACAAATCTCACTTATAATTTGAATGTTTTAACGGTGCTTATATGTTGGAATGTTCTCAGTGATTTAAATGGATTTATTTCGAGGCCATTTAATTGGAGGCCATTTAAATAATTTCAAGCTTTCTCTCTTTATCATAAATGTGATATAGATAGAAATCGTATGTTGAATATAATAATCATACACAGACATTTTATAATTTCCTTTATCAAGAAATAGACCATTTAGTTTGACTGAACTACTAAAGTGTAATTTGAGAAATAACATTTTAATTTAGTAAATTCTATTACAGTCTTAATATGTAAAATCATTCAATTTTAGAAAAGTTTTATCTTGGAATAACTTGAATTTAAGCTTATGAACTAGTACATTGAGAAAAAAAAGGTTAAAATTTCGCCACAGAATTAAAATCCTTACTATGTGATTTTTAAAACTAAAAACAAACATATCTGCTAAATTTTAGGAAAGAACGGAACAGAAAATCAAGACAAATCTTATCATAGATCAGAAAGCAAAGTGTGTACTTTTCAAAGATACATCAGGGATCCATAAAATTTTTCTCATTCATGCCCAACAAAAGAGAAAAAATGAATGACGTACGGCAGTATATATTTTCTATTATATTTTCTATTCTCCCTGGTTTTGAGTGAATTATATTATAATAGGTGAAAGGCATTTTCAAAACCATGGGAGACTTGAAAAATTTTTTTAAACTATGATTTTAAGCAGCAATTCTATAAATGAATTAAGTTACTCAGTCCAGTCATGTTAATGTGACAACCGCCTACTTTTGACGGCAACGTTAAATAATGAATCGTAGAAGGTACGTGTCAGCAAATTTAGTGAATATATAAAGTGTGTTGTAGGCATTCGAAAAACATTTCAGTTTTTGCAGTCATGCAGAAACGGAGCTATTTATCAGACGTCTTAAAGGGCGAAGGGTGGATGCATTTCCAACACTGCTGATCTTCTAAACCGTGGTAAAAGTATACCGTGCATGGCAAAATGGCATCATTCATAATCAGCGATGTGGCAAATGTGGTGCATCACGGGGCATAGATGGCAGAAGTGAGCGACGGCTGCGGAGATGCGTTTGGAGGAATAGACGTGCAACCGTTGGGCACCTGCCATCCAGATGAACCAAAAGGCTACCAACAATATCTCCACAACGATGGTTCAAGGAACGTTGCTGCGTTTGGGCAGACGCCAGGTTAAAGTACTTATGACTGCTTTTCAACTGTCTGTTGGCGACGAAGACTGGAATTTGCACGTCAGTACCGCAACTGGACTTTTTTCAATGAATCACGTTTTATGTTCCATCAAACAAATAGATGCAAGTTGGGGTATAAGAGGTGAAACGCCTGAAAGTGAATCAACCACCAGGACAATGCTCGTAGTGTACATGCGTGGTTCGAAGAGTACCAGGATGAGTTTACCGTACTCCCTTGGGCCAGGAAATTCCCCGGACTTGATCCCAATCGAAAATTTGTGAGACCAAATCAATCGGATTGTTCGCCCCATGGATAGTCACCCGCGTAACCTATCACAGCACTGTAGTCTGCATGGCTCAACATTCCAGTAAACACCTTCAGGAACCTAATTGACTCTTCTGCACGTCTCCGTCCGCTCTCCGAAAGGTGGTTATTTTGGATTTTGATAGGTAGTCACATTAATGTGGATGGACTGTGTATTTAAATTGTTTTATAGTATATAACTGGAAAAAGACATCCACATTAGAAATTACATCCCATAATATATATACTTTTATATATATAATCACATTAGACATCCACAAATTACATCCCATAGTAATGAAATTGATTGTGAAAGAAAATTTAGACTATTCGGATACCCAGAAAAAACCACAAAGGTGCAAATATTTCTCTAAAGAAATATTTAATATTAGTACTTAATTACTTTTCCGGCATCTATATAGGTATACCGTTTATATTTAGTTTCAGCTTTGAGTGATATTGTGTAATACAGATGCATATAAAGTACAGATAAGCAGATACCAAATGTAGCATCATAGGTACTAGTATGGCCTAATGTACAATGGCACATAACTATTTGCTGACAATTGAAAATCCTCTGCACACCCCTTCACTGATGGACTCTTACTTCACCTCTATATAATTTTTATCCATTAAGCATGGAACGTATTCGTACAGACTATAAAATATTTTTTGGGGGTAATACTTATTTTTATTCTCGAAATTCACGCACAGCACGATCACTTTTTCTTGAAGACTACGGAAAAAAAAAGACAACAAATAGGAATGAATTTGGTGTACTCCAAAAGTATTTGTACTCTGAAGGAATTAAAATTTTCTCTGATGTTTTTGAGTTAGATCTCTATAATTTCTGTTGATTTGTATATAATATTTTGGGGTTACTCTAAATGTGATTGAAAAAAATAAATATCATTAATGGGTCATAAAAGAAGGAAAAGAAATATTTATAAATGAGAATTAATCTAAAAGTTTCAATAAAAACAGAAAAATTTCGTATGTAATTGCCAGACTAAAATCGACTGTGCAGTCTATCATACAAAAATTTATTGGTTATAGAAGATTGCAAAACAGTGACTGATCTGAAAGAACATCTACCTACAAGTAAATTTTAGATCTTTTTTATAAAAAAGAAAATTCCAAAATGAAGTGCTTGAAGTACAGTTGAGAACCATGGAAATATCAGTGTATTTAAGTGCAATGCAAAATACATGTCGGAAACAAGGTTTTCATGGCCATGCACCGAGAAAAAATTCCTTATGCTCGAAATCAATATTAAGTTAGGATTATGAATAGCCATGCAATGCATGAATAAAAAACAATATTTAAAAGATTATATTTTTTCAGATTAAAGTAAATTTGATATTTTTGGGTCAGACGTGAAGCAAATTCTTTAAAGAAAAGAAAATACAGTGATGCATCCAAGATAATTACTACAGACAAAAAACCAAGGCGGTGGAAGAGTACTGGTTATAGATTTAATGAGTGTATCAGGTGTCGGTTATTAAGCCACTATTTATTCCCTATATAATAATAGCCTAAATTATCTGTCCTAAAATTTAGAAGCGGTTGGACCTGGAATGGATAGAAGTATCCATATTGGATTCTTGATGAGTTAGGGTTAGCAAAATTTAAAGCGAGTAAAGTTTATCTTCTCCTAAACTATCTATCGAGATTCTAAAATAAATTGGTATAAATATGCTTCCTATCTCAGCAAAAAATACTGTCGTCTTTAAAACATTTGAAATCCAGCCCTTTCCCAGTTTTCGAGCGTTTAATGCCATTATTTCAAGCACTATTTTTCCCGGTTAAGAGCAGATGATTAAATTTATCAATTTATTACATAATAAATAGGTAAAAATAACATTTTTTCTGGCATTCTGACGTCATTCCTTTAACCATTTCTTATTTTAAATTATTTAAATATAGTGTGTGTTATTTTCATACTCTTTATCACTGAACTTCGATAATTTTCTTTTAAATTTGGCTTCAATAATAGATTAGGTACATATGTGATAATTTTCAATTGAATCATCGATTATGAAAATTTGATGACCGGTATTAACAACCAATTCTATCTATCTCCAGGGTGTTCATTCCTTTACTCCCATTAAATTAGGAAAAACTTAACGATCATTTCGAAGAAAATTTTGAATTATATTTCTAAATGAACTGTTCGGGATTCACAGTATCGGGAGACTTTAGAGGAGAATGAAGATAAACAAATTATAGAGCGTGTACCAAACACAAACAATTTTACCTGTCTCATAGGGTACTTTACAATTCTGGAAAATTAAAAATTTTACTGATCCCGTCATATGACGGGCTAGTGGAATTATGAATAACCAGCTTTATTTACAGCCAAGTCATCTGCAAATTTTTTTTACATTGAATGTATGCATGTGTTTTTTAGTGTACTGTTTCAACAAATAAAAAATAATATGATTTAGTAAATTTACGTCCTAAATCTTAAGCTTAATGGATTAAACTCTCCTTATTGGACTTCGTATACACCAAAATTAATTTCTGCTTAGCTCAACTATTCTTATATAATTCTTTCACGTAACTTAGTTTCGGCCCTGCATCTCCCATGTGACTCATTCTGGTCATTCCCATTGGCTAGCTCACTAGCGCCGTATATCTCTATAAAACCCAATGTTACACGTTTTGGGTCACCAATAAATGTATGTAATAAACTGTATCATTTTTATGTCCAATTTTGATAGTTTCTTTCATGGTCTCAATTATCCAGCATAGATAATATTTTTCGTTTGTTGCGTTTCTAAATTGGCCATTATATGTATTACCCATTATATATATTTTCTTTGTAGATTAGTTGGAAAACATTAATTACGCGTTTTCACTTCTCTTGTGATAAGCAACTGCTGAGTTTAATTAAGTTACTATGTTCAAAAGAAGATATTATTACACTGTTTAAATATAGTAAATTTATAAATCTAATCATTGATAAAAACTCCTCGGAGCAACAGCCCCTAAGGGGCCAGGGCCTGCGGTTCAAGGGCCCTGGGGGGCAAAGAATATGTTCAGTGTTTAGTTCCCAAGCATACTTGGTCCTCAATTTCTCTACCCACTGAAGGGATGAAAGGCTGAGTCAACCTTGCTCACCCTGGGGATCGAACCTCGGACCTGTGGCGTGGGAATCATTAATATACTAAAATAGTCTTATTATCATATATATATATATATATTGACATTATGAATTTTTATTGTTGAATTTTTTTTCTGTATTAGATGTAAAAACTTAAATTCTTATACTCTCTTCCATATTTTTTCACGAGGGAGTTTAATAATTAGATTAAATTATTTTATTGTTTATATGTATTATATCATTTTACTATTAAGCAAACAAATAAGTGATTCGCATGTAATGCAGTGTTCCTAAATTATTCGTTAAGTGTAAAAAATTATATTTTTAGGAAGAATCTCTGAAAAAGACCCTTTGTATAAAATTCAGATATTCTAAATAAAAACACAGATGCGTGAACCCCACAAGGGAGAAAGATGAATCCCATGAAATAGTTCCAAACATCTTAACATAAACAAATAGAGCAAAAATCTTTCAAAAAAATATTGTCTTAGAATAAATTTCTCTTGTAGGTAAATTTTCTTCTATTTATTTAAAATATAATAAGCTACATGAACTTAATATAAAATACCGAACTAAAGGAGGTTTCAAATTACATACTGCCTCCTGTTATGTAGGAAAAATATGTTTCCAATCTCTTTTGCAATATCGATTTTGTTTCCAAGTCCAATCCAAGCCTGATTGAATTACATTTGTGTAATTTATGATCACTAATCTTCATATTTGGAAGTCCAAATTTTCTTTCGTGTTTAGTCGTTAATAAAGGATTGTAAGCAAAAAAAGAAACACTATATTTGAATCAACTACTTCAAATACAAAATTAAAATGGGACTTGATATCTTTTAAAAGTATTTGCATGAATTGAAGTGAATTTGTTTTGCAAATATTAATAGGATTGTAAGAGATAAAATATGCTATAATGTTTGCCAATTGTTTTGTTTTTATAATTTAAGACTGTATTAGAAATTCAACTCGTAGACTGTATTAATGTAAAATTATTTAATTTTTGGAAAGACATGGAAAACACTATTTGGAATGTTTTTTGAAAAATGGAGAATTTATTTATAAAATGCACAGAAACGTAACAAAATGACTCTTCAGAAATATAAAAGGTTATTAAGAAGAATATACGCGCGTGAAACAAATGAACTAATAACAAAATAAATGTATATTTTGAAAGGTTGCTCTCTTTGGTTCTTGTCACTTTAAAATGGAAATTATTCCCCTATACACTTAGGAATTATTTTCCTTTTAATATCATTATGTGGAGATTATGAATTTTTTTTTTAATTCGAAGTTCAAATTTTCACCAGTTGAGATTTGCTGTGACATTTATTGCTTCAAACTTCCATTTCTGCGAGTCTTTTTTCCGATCGCATGGATTCATAAAGATTTGCTGTCGTTGTATGTCAGAATCCAAGCAACTTCCAGTCAAAATATGCATCAAATGTTGAGTTTCCTTAAAAGAAAGGGACAAAGTTATTAGTTCATTAAACCATTACAGGAATAAAAATAGGTCCCTATAAATTATAAAAATTACAGAGATATTCTTGTAAAAAATACAATTAGTTTTTATGCAAAAAATCAATTAAAAAATAGATATTAAATTTGAATTATACTACTTTGTGAAATATTTATAAGCTGGGTGTAGAAAAATAATTTTGTATACGCATGTGATATACGTTCTATTGCATTTAATTAGAATATTGAAGAGAATTTCTACTTAACATTGCTTTTTATCATAATACAATTCAATTCCCCTATATATATAATGACAAAGTCCATGGATCTCAAGAGGCGAATACTGTTTTACACTATAATTTGATGAAGACCTTTGAAATATTAAAAGTTGCAACACACACTCATATATATATATATGAGCAGCATACTTGTCAATCGTACAATGAATTTCCCTTTCGGATATTTTGAGATTTTAAAAGCTGAAGTAAATGTTGAAAACGCTAGATAGCAATCTCCTCTAAACAATATTTCGATTATCTCAAATTCTTACTCTTTTCCAGATTTCCCTCCATCTGCTTGCGTAATCCAAGTCAAACAGTATATGCATTAGAGTATCATAAGAAATGTCTAGAAAAATTTAATTTGGGTTGTAATCATCGATCGGGAATGTGTATTTCATTGCTTAAATTTTAAAAGCAAGAAAAATGAGTTTATTCACATGCTATACAAAAAAAAAAAAAAAAAAAAAAAAAAAAAAAAAAAAAAAACACTAAAAATGTAACCAAAAGCCCGTTTTTCAGTAAAATTATGGATAAATATCGCTCTCTATTAAACATAAAATCAGAACAAGCGCGTTGATAGAAAGTTAATTATTAAACAAAGGTATTAATTTGGTACTAATGTACCTCAAAATAACAGGCTCTTGAATAAAGACCATAAAACTGAATTTTGAGTATATCGAATATGAATTTAAGTATATACAAGTGTATAGTATATTAAGGGGATAGACAAAAATAATATTAATAAATTATAAGGATATTTTTAGAAATTAGTAAAGATTCGAGGGTAGAGAAAGTTCCTCAAGAACAGTAGAGTCTAGTCTTAAGAGGCAGTTTTATAGGTGAGTATAAAAAATTCCCTTTTTAGACACAACGGTTTTGTCATAACTTGAAAAATATTTCTGTATGTTGAATTTGAAAATATTACCCAAGCTAATTTGAAAACTTAATAAAAAAGTAATAAAAGTAATAACGATAACCAGTGAAAATATTTCTGACACTTACAACATCATATTTCCATAGTTGGTTGCCTTGCATTCCATGGCAGTTCCATAATACTACATGAGCTTTCTTTTCAGAACTAGAGACATCAAAGCATAAGTTTCTCCTTATGGGACGGATGTCTTTATGCCACGACAGCACAAATTCCTATAAACGAAATTATTAAACAATATTCTCGGAAAATTTCGAACTAATAAGTATATTTTAAACTCAAAATCTAAATTATTGCTAAAGTGACTTCATTATGCATTTTTCCTAAAGTTTCTACCCTTAAACTTAACTAACTAGTTTTTAAACTACAACGCTGGAATGACTTTTCTAATCCTTTCAAAAGTATGAATAGATATTTAATTTGAATTTGTAGCTGTCTTGAAAGTATGTATTTTTATAAGATTGAATATGAGTACGTAAGTTTATTATATATATACAATATATCAAAATTATTACATTTAAAATATCTAAAATTCTCTTTTCCCCCTTTTCATTTTTTAATACTTCATTTCTCAGATACAAAATCTCAGAATTAGAAGGAGTGTTCTTTGACTGAAATAAATACTAATTTTCTATCCACTGGTCACATTTTCGAGCTCACTTAAATCATCTAATTTCATTTCTGACTATTAATGACGGTCACTAAGCTGTTAGTATTTTAAAAAAGAATTCGATTTCGTTCAGATGTTCATCTTATTCATTCTGAAATAAAGTTCCACTACTTTGTTGTTTTAATGCCACGACTGCAATCGGCGCAGGTACTTTCATTCCCAGTAAACCCGTGTAATTCAAAGTAACAGGGGCTAAAACTTTGTAACAGTGGATAATAATTTCGCACGTTACATACATGCTTACATACATTCAGTCAGTTCTGGGGTGACATCCATCTGCATCTAAAGACAACCACTATCATTTCCGATTCAAATTTTACCCAAGAACT
The DNA here is from genome assembly GCA_032207245.1 of Pardosa pseudoannulata. Classification (NCBI taxonomy): domain Eukaryota; kingdom Metazoa; phylum Arthropoda; class Arachnida; order Araneae; family Lycosidae; genus Pardosa; species Pardosa pseudoannulata. The sequence continues at coordinate 6,635,631 of CM063502.1, read as the reverse complement.
AAGTTTGCCATTTCACCGTTTAAGAGAAGAAAGATGGCCAAATAGGTAGGGATTTGTCATTTGATACCAGAGTCTATGAGTTCAAATCTCAGTACCTATAGGGAATGAGTAACTATTCAGATTCGGTTTTAAGCAGTGGGTTATAATGATTCTTTATGAATTCACCTTGGGAGTTTTCATAAACAACATTTCTCCTAAGTAAAGTGAAGGTAAGTTACACAAATGTTTGAAGGTTCATGATAATATCCAAGACTAAGAGTCCCAAGTACAAGTTTTAATACAAAACGGTACGAGAACAATAACTATCGGTACACAATTCTTAAAACGTAAACAACGGAACAGCCCCATCTGTTTGTTGATATTCTCAACAGAGGTTCCGGTCTAATTAATGAAATTAATCGTAGCACTCCAAGCCAGACAAACGTCATTGAAGAGGTACTTCAGAGTGTTGTCTGTTGCAATCTCTCTTTACAAGAATTGGCAATGAAGCTGATTTAAAATAAACTTTTTTGCCAAGGCTAGATATTCCTCGATCATCCATTTTCATCTCTAAAAATATTTCTTCAACTAGGATGTTAATCATTCCAGTTGAAGAATTCAGTGGTAGGGAAGACAATATTACAAATGAAAACATTGTTACAAATTTCTAACGGTTTTAAAAATTATTTGTTTTATTTAGCTGAGAGGTCACCATTACCGTTTCCCTTTCATGAATCCCTTATCTACCCCTTTCTTTCACCTGTTTGGAAATCGCTAATGTAGAAAAATATCACTCGTTTATAATCAGTTTCATTTTGCTTTTTAACAGGCAATGTAATTAGGATGTTTTCAATACATACCTGTTCACCTTGAAGTTTTGGGTCATCTTTAACGCACTTTTCAAGTCCAAACTTTTCATTCTGTCCTTTGTATTTTGTGTCAACACATAAGTTTGTAATACTGGTTCGAATCTATAAAAATATATAGAAAATCGGATTTGGTGAAGCATAAACCATCACAAACAATATAAAGTTCTTTCTATACATTACATGCAATAATAATTCAATTTCAATAAGAATTCCAGTGAGAGAAGTTGAATAATTTCAAATGGAATCACAGTATCTTTAATAAAGAATTATATTGGATAAGATTTATTCAGTTAGGATGAAGCTTTATATTGAGATGAAACTATTTGTTCTGTAAGTTTTTATAATTGAATTAGGACAAATCCTTTAAATCAGAATCATAATGACTATGTGTGTATATGTATGTGTATTTGCATGTATGCAATTGTTAAAATGACTACAGTTTTATCAGCATATACTCAGAACTTGTTCAAATTTCAGAAAACGTTTTTCCCTTCAGTACGTCCTTCATGAAGAGATAGAATCTAAATAGAGTTAGGTTACTCTTCAGGAGTTAAATATGAATTAAGGAACTTCGCAATAAAATATTTTAAGGTAATATAGGCTCCTAATTTTATCTTACTTTATGTGTTTCATAGGTATTTAAATATGAGATTATTTATTGTCAAAAATCTCTTAGTCTTATTTAATCTGTAAACATGTTGCCATTTTCCTTTAAATGACACAGAACTTTCAAATTAAAAAATCACTCCCTAATCGCAAATTGGATGTAATATTATCTCGTCTTTGTATCGATCATAGTAGAACTAACCCATAAACATTTACTACTGGCTGAGCCTACTCCAAAATACTCTTTTTGTCAAACTCATCTCACTGTTCATCCTATTTTAACTTCATGTACAACTTTAAAACGTTTTTATTATATATATTCTAAAACTTTCCATCCTAATTTGAACAAACTTTTAGGCGAAACTCCTCATCCAAATTTATTTGAATTTCTAATTCGCATTGACGTTTGAAACCTCATTTATTTTTTTAAAAAAGGTTTTAATGGGAAGCTTTACCTCGTTTTTACTTATTTTTTAAAAATTTTGGCTATTATTTTCTCTTACCTTAATTTATGTAACTATGTTGTAATACGTGCGAAGTTTATCCTAACTTAAATCTTGCGCCAATAAACTCCAACCAACCAACCAACCAACCAACCAAATTAAAAATTATTTGTTTATATGCATCTCTATAATGTATTTATAAAATATCAGCAAATTGTAATATATATATATATATATATATATATATAATATTCACAATTTCCACAGAAGTATGGTAGATTTGTATACAAGGGTTACATTAAAATTATTAAGATGCAAATACAATTACTTTTAGAGAAAAAAGTATTCTTATTTAGACTTTCTTCCCTTCTCTCGTATAGAGATGCCAATTATACGGCTAAACTTTTATAGAGATTATTTGATAATATAATTTTAAACCATGCTTTGCACTAAAACAATCAGAGAAGCATGTTATGGAGCATCTATTTTAGCTTCATTAACCTGCTGATTCAACTAGATCCTATACCGCCTACGTATTATGAAAGAAAATGTTCTAAAGAATCTCTACCGGTTGTTAAAATCAATTCAAAGTAGGATGCAGATTTACGATTTTGTTGTAACTACTATGCATCTACTTCATTTCGTATTTTGAGATGCCAGACAGACAAATACAAGCACACAAATGATTTCAAAAATTATTTCACTCAAAAGTTGAACGTGCATCGAATAGCTAGCGGTACTCAAGTTCGTGGTTTCGAATCTCACTGCAGCCATGGATAGTCATAGCCATCACATCTATTTAAAACGAATTTAATCTCTCTCTATCTATCTATCTATTTATATCTATCTCTCTCTATCTATCTCTATCTCTATATCTCTATCTCTATCTATCTATCTATCTATCTATTAAACTCACACATAACTCAAAATAAGTCAGTAGTGGATAAACTTTTATTCCATCGAATACGAAGTTTTGGACTGAATTTTTTTGGAACGTACATTTTTACACCACCAAATTTGCCACTGAAGTAATGTTAACTTTGGCATCCACTAGTGAGTCCCGCGCCACTTGTTATGAGTGGGAAATAATCTTAGCTCACTATTTTCTGGCCACTAAGAAACGGGAGATATCTAAAAAAAATGTCCCCAAGAGGATGAAAGTCTACGCAAGTTACCTCATTCATTACATATATACTATATATATATATATATATATATATATATATATATATATATATATATATATATATATTATATATATGTGTGTGTGTGTGTGTGTGTGTGTGTGTGTGTGTGTCTGTATGCATGCAATGATTAAAACTAGCGCATGTGAGTTATCGAGATTGAACCATCTTTTTTATTTAATAGACAGCAAAATTTATTAACACGGGAAAATAACACTCTGATAACTTTCCTAGTAAACAATTCGATATTTTTGCATTCAGGTCTCATCCAGGAGTAGTTGGGACATTGTTACACTAGAAAATTCATTCCATATAAGTTTACGAGGGAAATTTCTCTCTCTTTTGTTAATGTTTATTCTTGTGTTAACTTCATGCTGATGTAAAAGGTAAAACAAAATAGCTAAGGAATGGTTAAAAAGTGAAAGTTAAATAAATTATTCATTTTAACCTTTTTTTTTGTAAAGATTTTAAGTGACCATGACTATAAACTGTATCACTAGATTTTAATTTTTATGGGCTTATTTCTAGGTGGAACATACACACACACACACACACACACACACACACACACACACACACACACACACACACACACACACACACACACATATATATATATATATATATATATATATATATATATATATATATATATATATATATATATATATATGGTATGCCTCACATTTAGAAATGTAATTTAGGGAGAAAAAAGTGAGCCCTTATTTGTTTCGCTAGGACAAGATTCGGCAATTAATCTAGTTCAAAGCCTTCAATACAGTCACACAAAATTTCAAAACTTGTCGTGTCTAGAATTTCGTAAAAGACTAGTTAATTCTATTCATAAAATACTTTTACGAAGATCTGCCTAAGAAATGAAGTGTACTGTTATCCAGGAGCACCACTTTTCACAGGACATTATCTTAGCTCAGCCTTGTCCGGAGCTAATCATCAGATAACTCCGGGCCAGGATCGAATAATTTCGATCTTGTGAATTGAGGTTCAATTTTCATCAAGATGTCGAATTAATATTGGGGGAAAATAAGGTCAGGCGTTAGGATAGTTGTTATTATACAGCCCATACACACAAACACACTTATATATACAGGGCCAGGTCTAGTAGGTGTGCAGTACATCAGGTCCGCAAGTGGACAAATTTTCAAATGCAGCCGATGAAATAAGAGACATTAAGATATGCTAAATTATGCTGAAAATGTTTAGTGGTAAAATCTATTTCTTTTCTTTCTGCCTTTTCATGTTTGTAATTAACTGTTTTGATAGATCTGATTTAGTCTGGAATGAATATTTCTTCACATACTTTGCTATTTAAAAAGAGATTTATTTCCATTTATTGGGAACTCTTATATAAAAAAATTCAGAAACACCAACTGAAAATATTCAAACAGATTTGTAGTAAGAGATAAAATATAAATTACAATGTATAATTTTGATACCAAATGGAACTGTCACCCTGTCTCTTTACTCTTTACATACAGTCTGTTCCATAAGAGCGTGTCATAACTTCGTCAATAGATAGCTCGCAGATACCAGCTTAATGGTACGTGTTCTTCAAACATTAGAGAAGAATGCTTTATGGTTATATTCTTTATTCGATTTGTTTTGCTGTGTTTAAATCAACAATTTCAAAATGAGTGCCGAGTATGCGAGCCATTTTGAGGAAGTCTTTCTGTGTAACCATCCAAAAGAACCAAAAATATCTTGTGCACCTGAAGCCCGGTACATGAGAAAGTCGGGATACTTCGTCAAGAAGAGGGTAACACGTTATAAAACGGTATAAGATGCTGACGACCTACCGGAAACGGGATAAACGCCGCTCAACATGAAAATCGAATGATAAAATGATTCTTGCATAATCAATAATAATGGGGACTAGAAAACTTATTAGGGGAAATGCATTTCAGTATAATATGTATACTATACACGGTACATATGTATTTTTAACTAATTCATTTGTATTTTCAGAGAAATAGACGACACGCTCTTATGGAACAGACTATAGGTTATTAGGAATTGATGAAATAGGTAATTTTAATGTTATCAAATATTAATGATGAGCTGATATGTAAGAAAGTATGAAGAGTGCATTTTGCTTACTTATTTGATAGAATATAAATTTTAATAAACTTAAAATAACTATATAAATTATACATTTTTAAAAAAACTTTTAGACTTCTAGTCAGTTATATGGAGCAGGCATATAAACATAATAGTAAGCTTGTATTCATTGTGCTATGTATCTACTGAGAATCTGTATTAGTAGGTGGTCGCCAAATACTATTTTGAGCACCGGTGAATAATAACCTTCTCTCTCTCTCTCTCTCTCTCTCTCTCTCTCTCTATATATATATATATATATATATATATATATATATATATATATATATATATATATATATATATATATATATTATATATATATTATATATATATATATATATATATATATATTATGTATATATATATATATATATATATATATATATATATATAATAAATCTAAACTGGTGCGACGCGCATTCATCGCTGTGTTGTTCTGAAGGCAAAGTGAAGATAATTAAGATATTAAGTGATCCCGACTTGAGGAATTCTGGAGAAATATGAGTATGTCCTCTCCACCAACTGGCTATCGTTTCAAAACCACAAATGAATAATTTTAAAACCTCTCTATGGAATCTTTGAGATATTAGTATGCTGATGTAAAATTTCTGCTCAACATCTGAATTTTATATACTTATTGTAGTTCATATTTTAAAGCTTAAATTTTTATTTCTGGAGATGTAATTATTTTCAGCTATTGTAATGGAGAAGATGCTCCCAAAACTCAAATAATACAATGTAACCTTGGCTCCCGCACAGATCGTTCGATTTATTTGACGTCGAATTTATTCCCACAGAGCCTAAGTCATTTTCCGGTCTCGTTTCATCGTTCCAGGATTCTTTATTTTCCTATACTTATCATTGCGAAGTTTCGATCCCGTGTCTTTATCTTTCTGAAAGTATCATTTTATTGGAATCTAAGAGAACTGAGGAAAATTTTTTTTTGTACGCGTTAATAAGAATGTTATAAAGTCATGTGGACAGCGAAAAGATTTTTGACTGGTCATGGGTCTTTCTGCTTAGACCACCAGATGTAACGATTTGGATGGGAACGGTGATTGCTTCAATAGAACACTATAAGAAAATAACGAATAGACTAGCAAGACCTATAGCTACAATCAGTGTTCAGTTCTGGTGCGCTATATGCAAATTTTGATTAACTTCTCTTCATGTGTATTTAAATTTTGTATTTGGTAACAGTAGCGTTGTACGTTTTAAATATGAGCACTATCGGATTCACTAGCAGGGAAATGTAACGCTATCTTATACCTTTTGTACCTGCAGTAATTTCTCTTACATCATATTTTATATGTCAACATTCATACTTCAAATTTTACTTACCCCTACTCTCAATAGATGGCGACACGGAACTAAAATCTCTCAAATACTTCCATTTACTCGAACAGCTTTTTGCACGTACATTTCCCCAGCCCCGCACCTACACGATCCACTAAATTCAAAGGTGCCATTCGTTAGTACTTCGTTATTACCGGTAAGTACCGCAAAATTTTCGTTAGTACCGAATTTAAAATAAAATTATTGCAATTTTTTATTGCCATAAAAAGTATTTCCCCTAGTCCCGCAATTTTCCAAAAGCTTTTTCTGTGACCGTTTCAAAAATTCTATTAGTGCCTGTTAATTCCGAAATTAAAATAAAATTATTTGAATTTTTTATTTCGGGGCTGTAGAAACAATTTTAATTTGCTTTTGCATTTCAAAATTGTCATTAATTAGTACTTTATTAGTCCCAATTTATATTATACAAATTTTCGGAAATTGTTTCGAACTATTTCTTCTGGATTTTAAAGGTTTAGTACTTTAAGAGGAAGCTTGAGTTTTTCAAATATTTTACAGCAATCCTTATATTATCAATCCTAAATTAAAAAAAAAAAAAAATGTACTATTTTTAGATTAGAGACATTTTGTATTATAAATATCTCTGTTTGTCTTATTATTTTTATTGTAGAGTAATGGTCTACGTAATCTGCCCCATTTACCCTATTTCTGAGTTCCACGTACGGGGGAGAAGTTGACACTGAAGTGTCTCCTTGTTGACATGTTAACCTCTGTCATTCTCCAATGAATAGAGGTGAATAAACTTCCAGACCTTCTCGCTCTCCCCACAATCACACTGTAATTTGACTAGCCTTGGAAGTAGCTAGATGTGTGGTCAAATCGTAGTCTGAAGAATTGGAAGTGGAATGAATGAACACCTGCGTGTTTTCATTATAATTCATTACTACTTTTTTAGTTAGATCTGTGGACAGATGGGAAGGCATTTTCTGTCTTTTCCAGAAAAATAAAACGTTCCTCAGAAAAGCAATCCAATCTTACTCCTGATATTTTTTGAATGGCTAATTTTTGTTTTCGAAAACTCAACTGATTTTCATTTTAACAATTTGACTTTTATTTGAATGATAAAAAATAAATATTAAATTATTCAAATAACAACTGTTTAAAAATATCTGGAATTTTCATATTATCATAGTTATCAGAAAAATATATCAGAATATTTTATTAAGGAAATAAGAAAAAAGTTTACATTTTTAATAGATATTTTACATTAGTACTTAATAATTTGCCCTCAATAATTGTTTGCTTCATTATGTACGCTAGTTTTAATACTTCATCATCTTCTTCTGATCTGGTTCATAAGGAAAAATGAACCATAAAATTTGAAATGAACTAAACTAAGTGAATATATATATATATATATATATATATATATATATATATATATATATATATATATATATATATATAATATATGGTATATCTGATATGGGTACCTTATGTTTTCCTTGTATTACACTATGCATTTATTTAATAGACTAAACTTAAGCTTATTATATTTCAATGTGACATAATATCTTCCCTTTTTTTTGTAAAGGGGGCAGTTACACAGTTGCTAAAGAATTTTTTTAATAATATAAAAATTTTATGCAATATATAATTAACAATGATTAGTAATTGTATTCAACAATAAGTTGTATATATTATTTAAATGAGTACATATCACAGGCTGCAATTTCGCAGTTTTATGAACCCCTCTCCCTCCTTCAATTATGAAAGTGAACATTTCGAAGTATCCAATCTGTTTTATCATCTATAAATCTCACTTGATCAACATACTTCATCGTTTGATCATTTGTTTGAAAAAATATATAAGAAAATATGCAGGGAGTGAGTAACTGTATGGATTTTTGAAAATGATCGTATAAATATGAACTATAATTCATTCGGAAGAACGTCGTTAGATCAAATTCGATCAATCATTTTTGGCATTTGATCAACACTTAAAGTGTCCCAAATCACCCCCAAAGGTGTCCTAAAAGTCCCCCCCCCGTGGTCAAACACTCGGTTCAATTTATTTTTCATTCCAAAAAGCTTTGTTAGATTAGGTTTGAACAACAGTTTTTGCAGTTTTATCATCATTGGATATCCCTCCACAGGTATCCCCAACCTATAATGTTTGCCCCTTCCTTTCTGCCGGAATTTCGGACAATTTCATTTTTATTCCAAAATAAATCGATAAATAGGATTTGAGTAAGTATTTATGGCGTTTTATTTATTCAGCTTCGCACTCTAGCCAAATTATTATGCATGATTTGGTATCACTAGTTTAGTATGAATTTTGGAAATCCGGTATGACAAATATGTAAAAAAGTATATAATGGTCCAAATATAAATTGAAAGCAACAATTAGAAAGAAACTATAATATAAATAAAAATGATTATAAACAAGTTAATTTTCATAAAATCAATAATACAAACAATCTAGCTGATGAAATTATCAAAATTCGAAGAGTTACATTTTCTAAAACCAAAGATTAGACCAAGTAAAAAAGTATATAATGGTGCAAATATAAATTGAAAGCAACAATTAAAAAGAAACTATGATATAAAGAAAAATGATTATAAACAAGTTAATTTTCTTAAGATCAATAATACGAACAATCTATCTGATGAGATCATCAAAATTCAGAGTTACATTATCTAGTATCACTGATTACACTATTCAAAAAAAGTATATAAAGGCACAGACATGAAACAAATAAATGCAACAATTAAACAGAAACTAGAGTATGAAGAAAAATGACTTTAAGGGGTCCCAAATGAACTTTCTAACTAATATCTAGGTTCTTTAAATTTCTTTTACCTTTTTGGAATTAAGGAACTTATTTATGCAGAAAGAAATATTATTTGTTGAACTGGTTCGAGCAAAATAACTCAAAACTACTGATTATAATAATTATACAGTATATATTAAGCATTGAGATGGTACCATTTTGAGTCTTTGATAACCCTTTCTTTTGGTGTTCAGGTCGTTATAAAGCTCCCACTGCTCGTTTGGACGCTTACATAAAGCTACATAGTGACCAATTTCATCATAAAGAAAGGGTCACCTTGAAAGCTGACAATGCCTCTTAATAGATACTCTTGACTAGAAATGGCAATTTTTTTTTTTGGGGGGGGGAGTTCATTCAATGGAAATCTTAAATCCTTCATTATGTCACTATCACTATTTAGATTTCGTAATTTTTGAACTAATTCAATTATTATGTGTTTAGAGTTTGCTTCTATTGTTCTTTTATTGATACCAACACAGAACATTCCGTCATTTACAATCTCCGTGCAGTGGTATTCTACATCTTTTAATTCTTCATTTAAGATTGCACTTAAGTCTTTTACTTGATCTTTTGATATTAAACGGGAAATAACAGGGCGTTTGAAAATGCTATTCTTTTTACATTTTGTACATATTGTTTTCTCTTGTACCGATGGATACTCGGAAAATATATTTTCGGCTGCTTTCCTGACGGTGCTTGCACACTGCAATTTCAAAATATTATTCGGTAATATCTCAGCAGAGCAAAAGGTTTTCATTATAATAGCACGTATAAAATAAGTTCTTTTGTTTATACGTCCTCTTGCAATGTCCCCTATAAGTGCAAATGATCCTTCAGGAGTGAAGAAATCTTCTACATATTATCTATATACTTCACTATCTACAAAAGAAGAGGCTAAAATTTGAAATAAAAAATCATATGCACATGTATTTGTTAAAATATAGTTCAAACCTTCAAATTTCAGTGGTTTTAAGTTACTGTTCCGTAGTAGGCCAATTTCCACTGACGATTTTTTAGAAGATAAGTATATGAATTCAAATTCTCTTAGAGGCTCTAGATAAGACTGCCTTTTTCGTTTTTTTTTTTAAGTGCAAGGCCTTTCCAATTTTCTAAAATACGGTCTTCCCTTTTCATTGTTACTTGACTGTGACATTTTCTACATATCCTTTTATCACCGTAGCCATCAGCTAAGTCACAGTCAAGTGGTTGTGAACACCCATGGAGCAAATGTACAGCTGTGCCACATATTGTACACTGATGTGAGCCTTAAGGGAAATGTCCATTACTGCATGCTATGCATGATGAGGGCATACAAGAAGACCTATTGAAAATATTTGTGTCATCTAAATTATTCATTTTATAATTATTTTCGATATTAAGTGGGGTAATTTTCTCAGCTGAGATGACTGAACTAACTGAAGATTTGTTATACATCTCATTCCTTTCGCACTGCGCAGCTATTACTAATTTCATTCGGCCTTCTAGATATTTGAAATGGTGGTTCAAAAATATATCACTTCTTAGAGGCAAGCTTTCTTTTGAAAAAATATGGTTTTTTTATGATGTTAAAATTTCCCTCTACGGGTGCACTACTGCTACTTTTAGTTCCATATCCAAATATTGGAACAATGATTGCAGACCACAAAGGTAATTTTTTTAGAAACTCTCTAATATATTTTAATAGACTAGGCATAAATTGTAAATTGTCATGGTCTCCTTCTTCCCTTCTATTTTTTTTATGACATGAGTCCACTATTCCATCGATCCAATTTTCAAAGAAAGAACATTTTTTCAGATTAGTTTTTGTTTCAAATTCCTTGCATATGTCAAGTACATTAGCCTCATCTTTTTCCTCTTCAATTAAGGTAGTCAAATTGTCTTTGACACCATTTTCGGGCAATCCATGGGCAGTGCGAAGCTTTAACATTAATTTAGAAATTTCGCAGTGAGTTGGCTCTCCTTTTTCCAAATTTATACCTTCGGTTTCACTTAGAGCAACAATTAAAAGAGCTCTAAGAATTTCTTCGACATCTTTAATATTGTTACTTATAACAATTTGAGCCATACATCTGATGTAAAATTTCTTGTCCGAAAACTTTGTCCTTTTAGACACGGCCACGAAGAAATAATTTTCATAGTATGTGCTACATCACAACGTATGTAGCATATGGGCACTTCTTTTAATCCTTGGCCTTTTTTGTTTAAGACAAGAATGCCGCACGTATTTAAATAATCAACTAAACTGGAGTATTGTGTGAATGCTCTCACGCAAGCAGATAATAGTGCTATGGAATGGTCGCAGATAACTTCTTTTGGAGATAGGGCCCCGCTTCTTATCCAACTTATAAGCCAATTATAAATGGAATTATTGTCATGCGTTTCGGATAGCATGTTGCAAACCGAATATTACATGTTTGAAATTTCATCAAGAATAGCTACTTCGTAAAGGAAAATATGTTCCGAAGTTGCATTAAATGGCCGCGCTAACTTTTTTACAACACTTCCCGTAGCATATATACATATTTTCGTATAATTTTGTTCTTTACAGTAAGTATTATAAACCTGAGTCTGAGATAGCATCCAATAATGCACATAAAAGGAATCATAACCTAGAGCTCCAATAGTCCCTTTAAACTGTGGACTGTGCATCATAACATTAATAGCTATAATTGGGTTATCATGTATGTAATCTTTTTTTCTGTCTTTACATTTCATGATGCGGAGAGCATTTAAAGTTGGCAAATGTGATGGTTCAGGATCTCCAAATTTCATAATTTTTGCAGCTGTAACATTTCTGTAAAGTGTAGCAGATGCATTTCTTTGACATACTTCATCATAAGCAGATAATTTAGTTTTCCCAATCATCCTCCGTTTGTCTTTTGTATCACAATTTTTAAAGTCCCCAGAATAGAAGCACTTAAAGACTGCTGTTGCATTTTCTCTTGGTTCAATTTCAATAAATCCATGAAATTTAGAATTGCAACTACTGCAATGACCAATGATGTTGATAAACGGAAATGAATTAGTTTTGACTTGGGCTCTTTTAAATGTCAAACAGCATGGCAAAGAACATGCCTTCCAAAAATGTTCATTGATTATTGATGTCCATATATGAGGCGGTAAAATATTATATTGGCGATAGTTATTTAATCCTTTATATTTTCTTTCTGTGGGTTTAATTAAATCCCACTCTTCTGAAGATAATGTGATACTAAATTCTATTTCTTGGGAGTCTTCATCAACATCACTTGTTAAAGCAGATTTATTACTTAAATTGGATTTATCTTGAAGTGATTCATAATTAAAATTACAAAAATCTAGTCGGGATGTCTTGGCTTTTTTATCAATTCCTAATTTTTCCCATATATTTCCTCTATTTTGTTTTACGTACTCATACAGATATTTTGCAGTATAGATGTTTTTCAGATAATTACTTATGTCATTCCAAATGTTGCAGGTCGGTGGATTTATACGGTCTTCAGCATCTGTAATTTCATTTCTGTAAGCTAAGAAAGCGTTTTCCAGATCGTGTTTTTCTACAAGAGGCTTTTTTGGCATTTTTGAAATAATCAAATTATACTCAAGGAAGCAAACGAAAAGTCATTTACACAGATTTAAATATATTCATGATATTATAAAATAACACAACGGTCAAAATAGTTTGGAATCAACACCGTAAACGAAAGTACTTTAAGAGGGTTCGATAAAGATGCACAAAATCAGTGTCATAAAAACATCTCAAGTTCCTTGACCAACTACGGAACATTATACCACTTTCCTTCAAAAAGGGGATGGGCCAAGGAAAACAGATTTCCCCCCCCCAAGAAAGGGGAAAGAGTGCATTTGGGCAGTAAATTGTCTTTGAGAGTAATGTGATACCCCCTGAAACTCCTCTTTCCCCACCCAGACAGATATATATGTTTATCCTGCTGAATCTTATTACAAGTATAGTAGTAAATTCTTAGCTTTACTGTGTGAATTTTCACAATTTTCATATTGTTATTTAACTTAATGCTGTTAGATTAAACGACTAATCTTAAAATAGTCAAATATTATACTGGATTTCACAAAGAATAATTATTGTTATAAATGTCGCTTAGCTTTTAATGAATACTTCCTCACATACACTGTTATTTCAAAAATAACTGATTCCCAATGCATATGAATTAGACATATGCATTTTTTATTTTTTTTTTATCGCTAGGTAATTTTATAGAGCTGTCATATAAACATAATGTACTAACGAATGACATCTTTGAATTGGGATATATAAGTAAAACTATGCTGTTGTGGGGCTTACCTTTCTAGAGCCCCGAAAAAAAAATGGCTATTTTTTTTTTTCAAAATCGGTACTAACGAAAATTTTTGCAGTATTAACCGGTACTAACGAATGGCACCTTTGAATTTACTGGATCGTGTAGGTGCGGGGCTGGAGAAATGCTTTTGACCATAATAAAAAATTACAATAATTTTATTTCAAATTCGGTAACGAAATTTTTTGCGGTACTTACCAGTACTAATGAAGTACTAACGAATGACATCTTTGAATTTGGAAATATAATCTAAATTAGGCTGTTGCGGGGCTTACCTTTCTAGAGCTCCGAAAAGAAAAACGGCTATAATTTTTTTCAAATTCGGTACTAACGTAAATTTTTGCGGTACTAACAAGTACTAACGAAGTACTATCGAATGACATCTTTGAAAGGGGGCAATTCCATAGGTGCGGGGCTCGCATTTCCCCAGCCCCGCAATAAAAAATTGTAATAATTTTATTTTAAATTCGGTACTAACGAAAATTTTTGCGGTACTAACCGGTACTAACGAAGTACTAACGAATGGCACCTTTGAATTTACTGGATCGTGTAGGTGCGGGGCTGGAGAAATGCTTTTGACCATAATAAAAAATTACAATAATTTTATTTCAAATTCGGTAACGAAATTTTTTGCGGTACTTACCAGTACTAATGAAGTACTAACGAATGACATCTTTGAATTTGGAAATATAATCTAAATTAGGCTGTTGCGGGGCTTACCTTTCTAGAGCTCCGAAAAGAAAAACGGCTATAATTTTTTTCAAATTCGGTACTAACGTAAATTTTTGCGGTACTAACAAGTACTAACGAAGTACTATCGAATGACATCTTTGAAAGGGGGCAATTCCATAGGTGCGGGGCTCGCATTTCCCCAGCCCCGCAATAAAAAATTGTAATAATTTTATTTTAAATTCGGTACTAACGAAAATTTTTGCGGTACTAACCGGTACTAACGAAGTACTAACGAATGGCACCTTTGAATTTACTGGATCGTGTAGGTGCGGGGCTGGGGAAATGTACGGGCTTTTTGCGTACCACTTGACTGATTTTATTTCGTCACTATGAAGGTTCCAGCCTAATCCAAATTTTTCAAAAGCAACGCGTTGTTACCCATAGCTCGGATGTGGGAATGAATTTATTCCTAGCATTATTTATTGATTTGAAATGTAAATCGTGTGCTCAAAATTTTCTCGTTTGACTATCCTTTGCATTGAAGTTACAAATTATGTTTCATATCTTTTCTGTTTCAAAGATTAAGATTGTGTTTTTATTTCATAAAGTACTCCGTATAATCAAATACCTTGATCTTGATCTCGAGTTTGTTTGTGTTTATGTGTTTTTAGTTTAGGGTGTTTTCAATTGTTTTATTTCTACCTCTGTATATTTATAATGTACATTGTAAGCTTTATTATATTGTATGTCCTCACTTGTGTTTGAGGTGGAAATAAAAGTTGTAATTTTAATCAATACAGTCCATTAGTTGGTTCTCGCAACAAAACATTTGGCCATTTGTCTGTAGCCGTGGAATATTACATATGGTGAACTAGTTCTCATATACTTAAATCCACGAACTCTAATACCGAAGAGCTTCACACTGCACATTCAGAGATTGAATTCATGTTTGTGGCTACTAGTGTAAGTACGATTTCGTTTCCTTTGCTGAAGAATTTTTTGCATTTAATTTGTTTTTGGAACGTCTTTTAGCATTTTTGTAAAGTATTTCCCTTAATGCTTTCGATTGACGTGTTTTTGTTCTGAAATGTGGAATCGAGAGTAAGGTGTTGAATTCTTAAATGTGTTGCTTTCAATTTTGAGTTTGAAGATATTAAACAGTTTAATAGCTGGTTCAAAAGTGTTGTAATATAAATCAAACTGTAATCATAACTGCATTGCCACTTATTTGTAGTATCGTTTTTGGCAACAGCTTTTGTGTTGTTTCTTTTATCTGTATGATCTGTGTGGTATGCTTGTGTAGCATCTTTAATCTTGTATTTTATCTAAGTTATAATCAGGTTTTCTATTATACTTAATTCATTTTCTATGATATTTTATATAAATTATAAAAGATTCATATATTTCAATTCTGAAAATTTGGATTCGACTACGGAATTTATACGAATATTAGAAAGAGTTTGGTGTAAAAGATGAAAATTTTTTTCCTTATTGTTAAGTTTTTACAATTTCTCTCCATGTTAGATCACATACGTGGGAAAGTTAAGGGGTTAAGAGAAATATTGGTGGGGATAAAAAGGATACATTAATACATTGAGGATTTGAATTGCAATGTGTGTACTATCAGTGTAGTCATTACTGATGTAAATGTGATGAATCTTATAAAAATGACTAAATTTTGTTAAGTCAAACTTTAGCATGCCTTTCCGAATCTTAATATTACTAGGGATATAGACTGGAAGCTATCATGTGAATCATTGAACTCGCATTTAAGACAATCTACAAGTAATGCTGTGTTAGTAAATATTTTTGTACCGTTGTTGCGAATGAAGTATAATATTTCATGTCCATAATTTTCTTCTTACATTAATTTGAATAGGTTAACTCATGTTAAATTTCAATGCAATACATTTTAATTAATTGTATTTTAAAGAAATCTGCAATTTAGTACGTATTAGTTTCGATAATTATCTATCGGTAGTTAAACAAGTGTTAATATTTCGGACTTATATTATACTTTTTATTTCTAGTTCAAAAATTTAAACATATTTATTGCTGTATGCTTGATGTAAGGAACTGGTTATAACTCTTCATCAAATTAATAAAATTATCTAAGTTCTGATAACACAACATTAAAATATGAATATTGAACACATCAAAATATAAACAAAATATATAAAACTTATAAAAAATAGTGAAACAATATAGCTCCATAAAATAAAATCTCTCTTAATGAAATAAAGTTCAACTTAAATTTTTTTCTCAAAATTTCTAACTGTAATTCTTAAATTAAAAACTTTTAACTTTTTACCTTATGCTGTTTATATATTCTAGAAAATTTAATTTTTCACGCATTTATATTACTTAAGTTACATTAGCTTGTAGCCTCAATTAAATTTAAACACACACAGCTTAAGAAAGTCTCTTAGTTTACCTTATCCAAATCTTTTGCAATTACCTCGCCTTTGGCGTAATCCGGGGGTTCAATAGGCGGATATTTCTTTGGCTGATCGAAGGCTACATTCTTCATAAACCATTTAAATGGCTTGCACCCTAATTTCTTTCGTATTTCTTTTTGTTCTGTAAGATTTCCAACGTCAAGATCTCTGTAATGGGGTCTCCTCATGTAAAGAAATTCTTTGTATTCATCCATCCACACTTCTGCTACTCGTTTGTAGTTCTGTACAATAGAAACAATTATTTAGGGAACAGCAATAAAAAGAAAACAAATATTTAGGGAAAAACCGAAAGCATGAAAGCAATTTGCCTCTCATTGTAATACTAAAGATTCTTATATAACTATAAATGAATGAATGTAAATTTAAGAAAAAGCCAGTTGTTTAAACGCATGTTGATATTTATTTAAAGAAGTTAATATAAGTGTTTTGTGTTCTTAAAATTCTAAAAATCAATCTGATTTCCCTAAAGAAAATTGTTAAAAAAATTGGTCAGTACAAATATTCTATTCAGCGAAGCTTATCAGAAGACATTTTCTTGCTTTGTTACAATACAAAACATATACTATGATACTTAAAAAAAACCTTGACAGCAATATAAATAGTAACTCCCATGGTAACCACTGGTACAGATAGACTAGAGTGTAACGTAGTTCCAACAACAAATAATTTTCCCGGAGATAATCTGTACAAGGAAAAAACTCTCTACTATAATTTTCTCTTTTCTAAGAAAAAATGTCATATTTTGCTTCAAATTTCTATTCATAGACTTTAGAGCTGAGCAGCAAAAAATAATTTTATTCTATTGAAATCTCTGTATCAGATATCGTTTATAATGAAGTTATTCAATTGCAAACGATCTGGGATTCCTTCATTCTGAATGATGGGTTAACTGGGGCATACTTAAAATTTCATACATGTATCTGGCCTCAATTCTGTACGATGCTTCGAAATATACGACTACAAAAAAATAGGACACAGCTATAATATTTCACATAAAATTTAATGGTTAATTTCGAACATGAAAAGCAAAGTGAGCCGATTTATCCCATACAGTCCATCATGGTATCTTTTTATAAGACTTACTTCTTCTGGTTAATTTAGTACGTAAAATAAAGGTGAAACAGTTTTTGCCAGTTTTATTATTTATATAACTACAATAACTTGGTTCGTGTCTGTGCTCGGATCTCTCAAAAGCTACTTAACATATGAGACGCATTTTAAAATTTGATCGTAATAGTTCAGTGTAAATTAACAACGTAATAACCATCTCTTTTTCAAAGATTTGAATTTTTTTTTTATAAATAATGTTTAAGCGAATTTTTACCATTATCAGTATTTTGAATACGTATTTAAAGTAAATGACTAGATATGGAATGCTTAGTTTAAAAGGTAGAAATAAAATAGCTTGTTTCATGTCTCTCTGCGCATCATATAAAAATACTTAATGTATTGCGATGATATTTTTCTTAATTTATGTTTCTTATGAAAGATAGCAGTATAGTCTAAAAACTTTTATATTTTTAAAAATAAATATGATCATTTAGAAACCTCGTTCAGGGAAGAACTATGGTTAAAAGCTAAAAGAGCAATGGGCATTTACCATAATTCAATTTCCTGTCTTTCTTTTAACGGAGAAATCATTTCTAGTATTACAGATATAACGAATACAAGTGGTGAAACTTTTGCTTCTGCCTCAAATAAACTCTCTTATTCGAAAGATTTCCGGTCATATAAGGCGCTGACCGAATGACAAAGTTTAAGCTTTAAAACTTTGTTAAATATGTCGTACAAAAGCCCTTTTAATATTGAAGAATTACTTTTCTGTTTACCTCAGTCTGGTAATACTTCTCCAGATCCTGATTCCGTATCCTTTAGCATGCTAAAACACCTCTCTCTCAGTTCTCTTACTAACCTTCTGCATCTGTATAACAGAATCTGGATGGAAAATACAATATCCCGGACTCAAGCAATCGTTATTCTCGTTACTAAACCTGGAAAAGATCCGACTAATTCGTGCAACGACCATCCCGTTGCTCTTTCTATCTGCCTATGCAAATTCCTTGAAAGAATGGGAAAGAAAAGCCTAGTATAGGAGCATTATATTTATCCATTTCAGAGTGGTTTTAGGAAACCCAAATCAACTTTGGAGAACATCATATATCTCGGAACTCGAATTCGACATGCCTTTCTGAGACGGAATCATTTAATATCAATTTTTTCGACATAAAAAAAGCTAATGATCACACTTGGAGGTATGGCACTCTTCGTGATCTTCATGGCTTAGGTTTTTGCGGCAACATGCCAAATTTTATTAAGAATTTCCTGTCTTATCGTGAGTTTAAAGTCCGCATCAATGGCACTCTTTCTAACAGCTTTATTCAGGAAGAGGGCATTCCTCAAGTATCTGTTCTAAGGGTCAACCTTTTCTCAATAAAAGTTAATGATATATTAAAACAAATTCCATCAAATGTGAATGGATGTCGATGTCGATACGTCGATGATCTGCAAATCTCCGCACAAGGGAAAGACATTCGCTTTATTGAACGGCAATTACAATCCTCAATTAATCGTATTATTAAGTGGTTCAATATAAACGGTTTTAAAATAACTGGGAAGAAGACCACTTCCGTTCATTTCTGCAGTAAACGTGGACTCTATCTAGACCCTGAGATCTTTTCAGGATCTTCTAAAATTGACTTTCACAATTATGTAAAATTTTTAGGTCTTTACTTTGACAAAAAACTTACTAACCATGTTTCTTATCTCCGTACAAAATATGAAAAGATGCTAAATATTTTAAAAGCGCTAGCTAATAATTCATGGGGTGCCGACCGTGATATCATGCTTCGAATATATCGTGTTGTTATCCTGTCAAAAATGGATTATGCTTGCTCTGTTTATGGCTCTGCTCATGCATTTGTTTTAAGAAAGCTCGACACGGTGCATCGTTCGGCTCTTAGGATCTGCTCCGGTGCTTTTAGAACTTCACCCATTCAAAGCCTTCGTGTAACTTGTCACGAACCATCTCTACATCATGTACTTTAAAAAATATCAGTTAACACTTACATTTTTATCCTCTTCTATCATTCGCACCCATTGAGAAACATTTTTTTTAGATAGTCATCTAGGTGGTCTTTATTCTAATCGCCCACATTCCATTCCTTTATTTGGTTTTAGAATTCGGAGAAGTCTTGAAGATACTCAGTTTGTTAATGTTGATATTTCACCTCACCTCTTATTTCAAACGATACACTGGGAGAACCATAATATTTACTATCATCAATCCTTAAAAAAAAAAAAACCCACGGACCATTATATTTACCAACAACTATTCAGTTCCTTTAAGGCTCAATATCTTAACTATGAGGACATCTATACTGACGGCTCAAAATCTGAGGATTACGCTGGTTTTGCATATTGTAACGACTCTGGTGCTTTTAGTTACAGTCTTCATTCTTTTTGTTTCATATTTACAGCCGAAGTAATTGCCATATACGAAGCTTTAAGGTACATTTCTTCCAGCAATAAGATTCTTTATAATGTACTCGGACTCAGTGAGTGTGTTGGAAAGTCTCAAGTCGGATTCCAATGCTCACAGTTACTTTTCTCTGGCTATCCAGCTGCACAAAAAACTTTCTCTTAGAGGTTTTAATATACTTTTTTGTCAGATTCCTAGTGATGTTGGTATTTGTGGTAACGAGAAAGTCGACACTTTAGCCTGACATGCATCTACATCTTACACTGGTGCTTTGTCTTACAGTGATATCAAAAAAGCCATTTCCTGTATCACAAATGACCGCTGGAATGCCGAATGGAACTTGGAAACTCAAAACAAGCTTCACTTCCTTAGACCGTCGATCTCTTTTTGGCTATGCTTCCCAAATCGCAAATGGGATGTCATCTTAAAGTCTTTGCATCGGTCATACTAGACTCATCCAACTCCACAATTTTCTTTCTGTCATATTCATCTCGCTGTTCATCATACTTTAACTTCATGTACGGCTTTTACACGTTTTTACAATATATATTTTAAAACTTTTCATCCCAATTTGAGCGAACTTTTGAGCCCCCACCCAAAACTATTTGAATTTCTCATTCGCATTGACGCTTTTAACCTTGTTTAATTAAAAAGAAATATTTTGTTGTGTATCTTTACTTTGTTTTTTACTTGTATGTTTTCTCTTGAATATTTGACTGTTACTTTCTTTTACTTTTAAACTGTATATTCTTTTGTTTTGAAATTTAGCTCTTTGGTTTGGCGCAGCATATCCTTGCTTGAATCTTGTGCCAGTAAACCCAAACCAGCCAAACCAAACCATTTAGAAACCTCACTTATCTATACCGATGATAGGACGCTAAACGGCTTTTTTATTACACATAAGTACGTAAGTGTGCAAAACTGAAACAGCAAAGGGAAAAAACGAGTTAAGGAAAAATACTTATTTCATATCGGTGAATTTTTCACAAATCATGGGGTAGGGTATAGGAAAAGATGTTATTTTGTACAAATACAAAATGCTCAATAAGTAATTAAATAATACAAAGCAACACAAAAGAAAGATTTTTGATAGAAAATAAAATTTTAGATGCAGAGGTCTGTGAGTAAGAAATGAAATTATCTCTGCTAGTTACACATGCTTAGCAGCATTCACTTATATCTCAAATAGGAACATCTGAACTCCCTCGCGAAAAAGATACGCTCTTAGCTATTAAGTTCAGAGGATCAGGGAGTGAATGTACACGCCTTTCGAACATATACCATGCTTGTATAAAGTGAGGCAAGTCGAGTGACTTTCATCATTATTGTAATCGAAAAAGTGTTTCAGATTGTGCTGGCTGACAAAACGAACACTGGGAACTCCGCATGTTGCGTGACACAGAAAGAGCTGTTGCAAAGAAAACTTTTTAAAAATATAAACATAAAGTTTGTTTATAAAAGGACTTGTGTTCCATTAATCACGTAAATACAATTTCGTAGAACTAAATTTTGGTAAATAAATGCAATTGAATGTAATACAAAAATAGGTTTATAATATTCAGCCTATATATTCTCAATAACTTATATATATCTTCTGAAAAATGAATAGCAATGTTTTTACTGCAGATATGCTTTGCCCATTATACTATAGAGAACTATACAGATTGTCACGTGTTTTACTTTTCGATCTGTATAAGGATTGCTTTAGGTTCTATAGAATGAATTGCAAAGTTTTCGATAAAAGTATAGCCTATTCCATATGTTTCTTATCAAATTTTCGCATATGTATTTGCTAATGATTTTTTATCAATTAAATAATCCCATCATGAATTTGAATAATTATTTATTCGATGAATTACTATAAAGTACTATGAATTAGATACTTTTTAAATTGTTTGCCTTGTCTATTATGAATTCAGAATAAAAAAAAAGATTACTTTAAAGCTTTCAGAGTATATAATGGGGTTTACTTTTTATAATTATAATTTTTAGAAATGCATGAAAACTTTTATTAGTAATAACTTACTATATATTTTAACTTCCTGTTTACAAGATAAATCACACAATTACAGAAAAATAAGTATCACAATTATATATCTCAGTAGCAAATCTCACAAATATTATTTTAATATTCTTTACTTGTTTTATTGTAAAAGGTGAAATTTCACAAACTCCTTGCTCATGCTAATAAATTGCGTTAAGAAACAGTAATTCTATGAGCCTAAAATTAAGGAGAGGTAAATTGCAATGTATTTGATGTGTATGGAAAAAATTATGCTCTGGAGTAAGTATTTAGTTTATATTCGTTTCGCATTTTTTTTTTGTTCAGATTCATCTTTATGTAAATGTAGGATGTTATATTTTATAGTTGAAAAAAACTCACCCGACCAACAAAATCTCCGATTCCAGGATTTGGATAAGGCGCAAACTTCCTATATATATGTCCAACTCTCGAACAAGGAACATCTAATATTTGACCTCCACATTGCCATATCTTGAAAGAGAGTTCATATTGCTCTCCTCCCCACACATCTAAACCTTCATCATACCCTCCTAACTGCCAGAAGAATTCCTTGTCTATGGCAAATAAGCCTCCTGCCATCACAGGACTCCTGGGGAATTAAGAAAACAAGCACATGATGCCATATTTGGGAAATTCCATCAAAAACTTTATATTGGGTCTGAAGAAAATGAAGATTATATCTATAGCTGAGAAACATCACAAATTCAGAATTTTCAGAAATTCATTCTTAATTTGTAATGACACTTTAAAAGTTTTTACTATCGTTTCATATAAAAGCCAATCAAATTATAATAAAAAATATTTGAAGGAACTGAAATTTTATATTTTGTTACAATGAATAGAAAAATAATGTAATTTTTATTATTTCAAAATTTTATTCTCATTTTCAAGTTAAACACTATAAATTTTATTTAACTTAGTGTTGTATAATTCTTCATAAAGTCGGTTTGTAACCATTTAATCCTTTAACTACTTTCATACTGGCTACTAGGTATTATTAAGAACTATGTTTCATAAGGCCTCTGAATGTTATATTTTAACATATTTGATAAGGAAAGACATCATATATATGCCATAAAACATTTGTTGTAAAGAATGTCACCAATATGATCAAACAATAACAAATTAGCTAATGTTATTTATTTTTGTGCACACACACACTCATATATATATAACAACATTTTTATAGGAAAATTTATAAAATATATTTATTTATATAACATTCTAGCAAAATTTATTTTCAGTCTAAAAAAGGTAAATGCAAATCTGTATATGTTACCTCTACTAAACTATAAATAACTATGTTTACAATTAATGTCATGATATAGAATGTATATAGCATGCGTAATATAAAACTGATTCTTTAAACCATTTAAAAGTAAATGTAGCATTCTATATTAGTATTCTTGTCTCCTTATTAGTCACGTTCACTTGAGCTCAAAAAAGGGTTCATGCTTGAAAATGCTACTAAATGATAAATATGCAGACCCTTCATTATTTCTATCTTTAAATTGTATAAAATGCTTGTATTAGAAAAAAAAATTGGAATAGTTTGTAGGAAATATTAAGACTTAAAAGAGAATAAAGAAAGAATAAGTTTGGGATTAATTTGTGCCTATACTAGAAATCATGAATTTTAAAGTGTTAATATCAATTAATTAATGAAACATACATAGCGTTTTATTATTACTTTCTTTGGTCTACTAGGGTAAATTTATTGTACCTAAAGGCTTCCGTAAAACACATCTTTAATAAATGCTAATCATTCAGTATTATTATTTAAATTTGGAGTCGTTGGCTTTATAACTTAAGTTCTACCTAAAGTTAATTGATTGGTTGAGAATAAAACAATGATTTCATTCTAATTAAACCGGATTGAGGGCTATTTAGACCGGAACCCATGGTTTACTTTTGGTTTCAAATGGTTACTAATATCCATAGCGACGATGGAACTCAAAATTTCCTCTCTCTGAAGTTCTGAAAGTCAGTGACTGGATACTTGGATACTATATCCCTGAATATTCTTTAGCAAATACTGTTAGAGAAGATACATTACATAGACTGGAATATTCAAGAACAAATATTGAATCCTATAAATTAATTCAGTTCAGAGTTGGTGATATTTCAAGGAAGGGATTTAAAAAGTCTGATAAAGTGCGAATCGTAATAGTTTGCTGCTATATTATTATCTTCATCAACATCATATCAAGCCTTAGAAGCCTAAGTGAGCAATAGATATGTCAATAAAAGGGAGTTAAATGGTCATTAGAGAAGTTTTGAAATGGCATTCTCGTGTATTGACCTGCAAATTAGACAGAAATATTCCTATTTACTCTTCTAGATGTCAACCGATAGTTAGCTATTTTTGTAAAATGGTGGGTTTTAACATTTTCGAATCAAATGCAGAATATTCTTTAGAAAGTAATCCTTAATATTATATGTTCTTTATGTAAAATAATTTACATAATCGAACTATTGTAGGTTATTATCCTAAGTTAAAAATATCTGCTACATAATATTCTGTATCATAGGTTATGTTTAAAAATCTGCAAAGCACTCACTTAAATGGTTCGGTTGGCTTTTTAAGATCTTCTGGAAGCAAAGGTAACCGCTTATAGTACAGTTCCCAATCAAAAGCTCCTCGGGCGCCCTCATCTTGAGCTCGATATGCTAACGTCTCGAAATCTATCACGTCAATAAATGGGCATGTCACTGTTTTGCTATCCATGGCAATGGGTTCTAATGCGAAATTAAAACAGAA
Source organism: Pardosa pseudoannulata (assembly GCA_032207245.1). Classification (NCBI taxonomy): domain Eukaryota; kingdom Metazoa; phylum Arthropoda; class Arachnida; order Araneae; family Lycosidae; genus Pardosa; species Pardosa pseudoannulata. Next base: position 6,610,596 of record CM063502.1, on the reverse strand, counting down.
AAAGATTCATAAAAAATAAAATGTTGGAATGTGCAGGAAAGGAAACATGAAAATATATCGGATGAAAAGGGGGAAAATTAACATTTTCACTTCAAAACATTCATTATTCATATATTTCCCTTAAGTAAACTCCCTCCGTAATATTTAGAGAATCAAGTAAAAGTATTTTATCTATTTGCAAAACGCAAATCTATATTCAGCTAAAGCCATTTAATAACTTTCCACAAATCTTTCAACCATCTTCGAAGATAATTTTCTAAATTGTGTTATTAGAAGGTCTAAGTATTTTCATCTCTTTTAATCTGTTAGGTTTAGTTGAAATTTAGTTTTGCATGCACTGGGAGGAGAGTTATAATATTAATTTTATATCAGCTTTAGAACTGTAAATAGCAAAGGAAAATTTGGATTAAGATTATAATAACTCAGAATTTTAAATACTATCAAATGTTTTTCTACATTGAAGTTTATAATCTAGCACAATGATTGCAAACTGCCTAATGTTGGGCTGGATATTATCCATTAGGATTTACTTTAGCTCATAAGCCCCAAATTTGTTTTCATATTTTAAAATTTACTATAGAAATGGTAAATTTCACTGATTCTTGATTAGGCTGAATTAATAGGTAGATTTCTATCAGACAAGTACCGTTTTGTTAACAAAAAATTTAGGGACAAAGTGTTCATAAAAGTATTCATTTGTGTCTGAATATTATTGATACAATCTTAATTAATGATGCACTGGTTTAAGTTGTTTTCCATAGATTGTGACTGATTCAGTCTTAAGAATATTAATTTGGCCTTTCCGATCTTTGGCCTCCACTCTCTTGATTTATGGTCTCTTAAAATAGTCTTGACCAGAAACTAAAATTTCGGGGACAAAAAGAGACAATCAGGACTATACACTAATACTTTAATAGTTCGGTATCAATCGGTGATGGAGAATCTATAAAACTAGGATTACTTTGTAAAGAGACTAAGATAATAAACAGATTACATTTTTTATTTTTTTCCAGTAAGGATAATGAGTAGGTAGTTTTTAATTAGTATGAGAAATGACATTTTTTAGTACTTTAAATTAATTGAATTGGCTCTAAAGTTTTAACCTCTACTTTTAAAGTATTCACTTACTGGTATGGCTCCTTTTAAGGGTGATATCGCTAAATACGCAAGACTTTCAAAAAGATTTAGAGAGAATACAATTTAAATTTACTTCCTGTGGTGACGGTTACTGCAGTAAAATATTACCTGATCTCAGAAAGAGCTTAAAACTCCAGCGATTGGGAAAAAAAGTAAAAAAAAAATGCTTCAGTATTTAAAAAAATCTACACTTATTGCTATTAAAATTTTTTTTACCAAGTAATGGCGGTAGCCAGTTGACATTCGCTTCTGTATGAGAATCAAGAAAAACTAATATTTCTCCTTTGGCCACTTTTGCCCCTAATAATCTTGCTCTTATAAGGCCTTCTCTCTTCTCAGCTCGAATGATTTGAATATTTGGAAAATGTTGCTGGATGTACTCATCTAAGGCTGTTTTCAACTGGGCTGTAAAATAAATAGATTTATATCCTATAAATTCAAGGTAATAGATCTGGTTGCTGAAAGTCTTATTTATATTAATGAAAATAAGATTGACTACTATTTATATTTAAAAAATCGTAATTATATGCTTTTCATCCTTAAAATTATTTAAATATGTTACTTCGTGTAATTTTTTAATTTGAAAATGAGACAATTTTATCTAATTAGTGGACGTAAATGATAATTTCAGATGGATTGCTGATAAAACAAGATATACAAAAGGTATACTTTGCGGTATCAACATCCCTATTTATGAATAATATTAACTGAAGAGAGCAGTAGAAAAGAATAGATGAACATTGTAATAAGCCTTAAGATGTCCATTGGTTGAAAAGTGGTAGAACTATTGGGTTGTTCGGAAAGTAATTTCGTTGGTTTTTTTTTGTGGAAATGAAAGACAGTTTTCGTATATTAAACAAATACTTTATTAAATTATATATTGGCCTTTCTGGTCCAACACCTGTTGCCCTACTTCTTGTAGTAGCATAATTCCACGCTCATAAAATTTTTGGTCTTTGCTGGCAAAAAACATCTTTATCAGCTTCAACCGGCCTTCCCGAACGTGGTGCATCTTCGACATCAAGATTGCCGGATCAGAATTTAGCGAACCAGTTCTGGCACTGGCGTACTGTCAACACACCTTCTCCATACACATCGGTCAATTTCTTTCTGGCTTGAACAGCATTTTTACTCTTTCTGTAGTAAAAGAGTAAGATATGTCGAAAATGCTGCTTATCGCTCTCATATTTAAAAGGGCACCAACCAAAAACTACTGCTTAGAATTAATTGAATTTTTCACACACAAGCCTTGCTATATGAGCTCTCAAAGCATATAAAAATTATACGGCTTAAATGTGAAGTTGGGTGCAAAAAATTACAATTAAATCCTCTGTCGGGAAAAAACGAAATTTCTTTCCGAACAACCCAATAGATTAACAGAGCATCACTTTTAAAATAGAGTTCTATCACATATTCCTTGCAGCTCAAAGAAAATGCACAACATTTAAGCATTCTCTTTATGTTACCTCTATAAAATATATTAAAAGTTTTAAACAAGTTTTTGCCTTTATATTTAAAATTAAAATTAATATGTTACACTGCATTAAAACATGTAACCCCACTAATATGTTTGAATGGTATGCCTACTAGTAAGTATGTCTCTCAGATAATATCAATTATCTTTTTTGATTTATAGGATTTATTTTGCTCGTCCAGAGTCTTACAAATGATATACTAAGCATATTTATTTTCATATGTAAAAGCTGATGCTCCAAACGATAAGAAATAATTTATCCTCTATCAATAAAATTATGACTCTGATCCCTTTTGGCATATATGCAGTCTAGTGCTTGTTTCATACATATCATGCATGGTGTAACACTTTCTGAAAATGAATCAAGTAGTTTCTCTTTTGGGGTTAATGTAAGGTGTGCTCTCCCCTATGACACCAGGATCAGGATTGTCAATCACAGATGAATCACCTCTATGCTTGTACATGGTAAGCGGGAACGACGACTCTCGAGACTACGATTTATACTCGGGACACTCCCTCATTCCTTCCATTAGATATATCATTATTAGATATTTTTGTGCGTACAACAAATGGGGAATCTGAAATTGGGATTAATAGATATATCTGCTATTAAACGAAATTTATGGTACTGCGATTACACAAGAAATCAAATGAATTTTTTATCAAAGTTTTTCTTTTTTATAAATAATGATACATGATGTTTAAAATTACAGCTAATAGGTAATATCGATGGGCTGTAATATTTAAAGTTTTTATTGTTTTATACTAATTTTCACTTACAAGTCCATAATAACTAAAGATTTAAGATAGTAATCAATATATATTCAGTTGAAATGGTTAAGACAGTAATCTCTTAAAAACCATAAATTTAAAAATTTGATCTCCTTTAACAATCTGAAATATCGTTTCACTTTTATGACAACCATCGTAAGCCCCCTGAAGCTTCGTAAATAAGCTATGCATAGAGTAATCAATAAATTATTTTTATTAAATAACAAATTAAACTCAGACTTATTTTTAATGATAAGAAACTTTCTTGATAAATCAATAATAGATGATTATTCCCGAAAAAACCGCTCTTTACCCAATCAGAGAAAAATCTGAAGTTTTTGGTATTGTTAAGCACCACATAACAAGAGCAGAAACATTTCTTGGTCGCAAGGTCAAATCGTTTCGTTCTGATAATGGGCGAGAGTTCGTAAACAAAAACTTTAAAGATTTTTTTGCAAATAAGGGGATTTATCATGAATTGACCAACGCTTTTACACCTGAGCAGAATGGAGTAGTTGAACGTTTCAACCAAACAGTAACTGACGGGGCCCGTACAATGTTAAAAGAAAGTGGATTAGAATCTAGTTTTTGGCCTGATGCCATGTTACATTTTGTTTATACCTGGAATAGACTAGTACATAAGGATTTAAGTAAAACACCTTTTGAGCTTTACGGGGGCACCAAACCCTCTATACGACATTTAAAGCCGTTTGGAATTCGAGCCTACGTAGGAGTCCCCCGTCAACAACGATCCAAGCTTGATGCGAAGGCCAAACTTGGCGTTCTCATTGGCTACGCTTTTCGAACCAAAGGATATAGGATTTTATTACCAGAGGAGGAAAGGGTAGTGGAAACTATTAACGTTTCATTTGATGAGGATCAAGGGATTGAGGTTGAACAGAAAGGAGCTGTGCTGGGCCCTAATGAGGATTTTAACTGGCTTTCTCCCGTCGTTGGAAGAGATGCAATTAGTGACGACTTCGAACAGGAGAGCGAAGATTGCCCCTCAGAAGACTCTCAGTCATCCTCTGCTGACGAGGAAAGCCTTAGCACTGATGAATCTCAAGATTCAGAAACAGAAGCTGAAACACCTGACTTGAAACAGGTCAGATGGATCCGAAAAAGGAGACCCCGAGCTCACAGTTCCAGAGTCGATATATATTACTTTGAAGAAGGTAAAAACCAAAGACTTAGATCTGAAAACGACGTAAAGAAATATTGCCTAGAAAATGGTTTGTCGTTCAATCCTTTAATTTTTAATTTTAAGGGAAATGACAGGTATCAAGGTATAATAACCGATCCCAGTAATAAAAGCTCGAGCCTAGCTGAAAGCAGCTGACTAGAAGACATCCGTATTCCAAAAACTTATAAGCAAGCATGTAAATCGGAACAAAGTAAGGAATGGTACGAGGCGATGAAGATAGAAATTGACACAATGAAAAGAAGAAAAGTCTGGCATTTGGTGGAACTACCGACAGGAACAAAACCTGTAGGGTGCCGTTGGGTTTATACTGTTAAAAGAGATGAAGATGGGAGGATAGTTAAGTTTAAAGCAAGGTTAGTAGCACAGGGCTATAAACAAGTAAAAGGACAATCGTATGACGAAACGTTTAGCCCAGTCGTTAATTTTAATGTGTTAAGATTTGTTTTTACCCTCCTTGTCTCGTATAGTAAATGGTACCATATACAGTGCGATGTAACAAGTGCATACCTGTATGCCCCTTTAGAGGAGAATATTTTTATGACTCAACCCCCAGGTTTTAGCGTCTTGGACAGTAAAAGATTTTTCTGCCGGTTAGATAAGGCGATATATGGTTTACACCAATCCGGTCGAATGTGGTTTTACGAATTAAACAAAACTTTATTATCACTTGGTTTTAGAAAATTTGATAATTGTAACTGTGTGTATGTTTTAAATGCAAATGTGGTCTTAATCGTATACGTAGATGATATTGTTATTTTTGGTAATAGTAAACAAGTAATAGAAAAGGCAATAAATCTATTGAACACCCATTTTGATTTAAAAGTAATGGGAAAGACTATAAAATTACTGGTTGTGGAGTTTGAGGATACTGAAACCGGTTTATACATACATCAGCAACGGTATATAGAAGAAGTTTGTGAAAGGTTTAAAAAGTATAGATTTCCCATATCCTCACTTCCCATAAGTAAAGGTTCGGTATATTCTAAAACTAGTTGTCCACATTCGGATTTGGAAAAACAAGAAATGGAACAGTTCCCATACCGTAGTCTTTTGGGCTGTTTATCATTTATTGCCAATCGTACCCGACCAGATATATGTTATGCTGTAAATATATTTTCGCAGTTCCAATCAAACCCAGGTGTAGTTCATTGGCAAGGTCTGTTAAAACTACTTGGATATCTATTCTATACAAAAAACTTGAAATTAAATCTGTCCTGTAAGAACGCACAAATAACTGCGTATTCAGACGCTGATTTCGCCGCAAATAGAGATGACAGGACATCTATGGGAGGTGAGCTTATTTTATTAGGTGAATCACCAATTGCTTGGAGAACTTTTAAACAAAAATGCGTAAGCCTGTCAACAATGGAGTCGGAATTCGTGGCAATGACTGAAGTAACTAAAGAATTAATCTGGTTAGATAAAATCTTAGGCGAGTGCTTTGACAGGAAAATAATCACGGGAAGCAAAAGCAATTCAAAACTGTTCGTGGATAACCAGGCAGCCATTGAATTTGTTAAGTCCCCGATTGAAAATTGTAGATCTCGTCATATTGATGTGAAATTATTTTTTAAGAGATTTAGTATACGAGGGAAAATTTGAATTACTATTTATATGTTCTAAAAAGAATTTAGCTGACGCATTTACTAAACCTCTAACCAAATTTGATCTTAAAAAGTTTATAGACCATATTTTATTATAAGAATTTTTGTAATAAGCCTATATGTTTGTATACTTAGTGTATTGAAATTGTTTATTAACATAGTATAAACTGTTATCTAGTTCATCTGATGGCATGATAGTTGTAAGTCTGGGGCCCCAGTATGTGTTGTATGAAAGTTGAATGTCTGTTTTGATATCTAGGTAATCTGTAACTAAAACAATTGATAAAATCCAGTGTAGAAAGTTTTTTTGTATATTTCTTTAGTAATTCTATATACAGGCTAAGTTGTTATATACACAATAAGGATGTTCAATTTAAATGTTATGTATTGAATACCATATATGAAAAAAAGGAACTTGTATAGTCATTTTAAAGCTAGAATGTTTATGTAAGTTAAGTTGATAAGTGTTCCAGGCAATCAATTGAATGTATAATATTGTGTTGATGTATCACATGTGCTTGAATTGTAAGAACCAGCCATGAGCATTATTTAAGAAATACTGCAAGAAGATAAGAGGGGGGGCATTGTTAGACCCCATGGTTAAATCTTATCTCTTGCAGTATGTCTTCCCCGAAGCGTCATTCCGGGAAATTCGTATTTTGTATAAATACTGTGTTTTGTTTGCTTAGCCGAGTAGGTGGCTTTTTCGACTGTATCGTGGAGGTAGTATTATTTTTGTCTCATGGCTGGCTCGTTGGATTTTTTTTATAAGTTGATTTAAGTTATATTTGTTTCATTTCTTTATGTTTTATGTTAGTAGTAATTAAATTCAGTTATATACTTTTAGCCGTGGTTTGTTTATTTCTTGTTGTCATATCGAGCCATTTTTATTTTCCTTTGAATATGAGTTAAACATATTAGAGTTACTATCTCAAGGAAGTAACAAAATAGTTGAAGAATAAATGGAGAACTTTTATATCAGGAGCGCAAAATTCTTTATTTACTACTCAAAACTGGGCGACAGAGTGGAGAATTGACCAACATATCAGCTAATTTTACTTTTATATACTAATCAATTACTCTAGAGCACTGTTCCAGTAGAGAAAAAATGTAACTTCTAAAAATAACAGGGATACACAAAAGATTAAATTCCACAATGATAGAATAAAAATTTGAACAGAAAAAAAATTGAGCCCAAACACCATGCGTTAGCTCTTCTTCAAAAAAGACATGTTAGAAAGTGTTTTAAGAGGCATTGCTTTTTAATTAGAAGAACAGTCTTGCGCTGGTTGAAGATTACCAGACTTATAACCTTTGATATTGAAAGTGTGAGTAATCTGATGCGCACATGTTGTTTTCAGTGGGAGGCGTATCCTTTTCACAAAGACCGACTTCAGATGTTTATGAGTCAACTTCCGGATGTTGTGCTTATAGTTCGGAGTCGTCGTAGTGTCTTGAGGTAAGTTCATAATCTTGTATTTCTTATGCTAAGCCAGATCATTGTCATAACACCTGGTACGGTTTATAAACCTCTCGGACGGATTTAATTTCCAAAAAGTTTTGAAATCAGCATGTGAAGTCAGCCAGAAAAGGTACTTCAGAATATTTGGTTGTAAAATATGTAGTTTGTAAAAACAAAATTAGTGAGGAGACTGCCTTTGTTTTTTTTTTGGGGGGGAGGGGTGAAATAATAGTAAAATATTATGAGAATCAGATAGTTATATTCTACTATAATTTAAAAATGTATTCAAAAAACTGCAAAAACTTACAAGTTATGATTGATATTTTATGTGGAGTAAACAAAACAGTTTGTAAGACAACATTATCTTATGTTTTAAGGATTTTCTATATCTAAATCTTATTAAATAACAAAAATTTCTGGAAAGAAAATCCACATAATTAACATCTAAACAATTAATTAAATTAAATTTTACTTACCTTTTGCACTGAAATCATCTACTAGTATTATTTGGTCTATTAATTCTGGTGGTGATCTGTTGGTAATACTGGTGATGGTTCTAAGAAGTGTTGTCCAGTGCTCATTGTGAAAAGGTATTACAATACTAACTTTTGGTAACTTCGATAAATACTCTTTTGTTTTACAGCTGAAAAAAGAATGAACTAAACGTAGGTTTTAGAAGCCACTTTAGGAAATATTCAAATCATTTAAATTAATTCTTACTTTAAAAAATTATGTATTCACTCCATATAATAAAATTTAAAATTTATTAATAATACCGAAAGAAAAACTACCTCGATAAAAAAGACCTGAATTAAAACTTACAATGTACTTGTCTGGATAACTATTTATTTTTACTAAGATCTGATAACATGTTTAACAACGCAATTTGTTTTGTAATTTTACAATGTCTGAAAACGAGTTCCAAATTGACTAGTTCCATGACAGAGGTTGTTTTACGAGCTTCTCTTGTCTTCTAGATGAATGTTAAGTCATGTTAATTTAAATTTCGTAAAAAAGAAAGTAACGCTCATTTTAAATTCTAATAACTAAATAAGTTAATTAAAAAATTTTAAAAACCAAATTTAGCAAATTAAAGTGAAAAGTTCGAAATGAGTGAATGGCATATATTTTAATCGTTTAAAATTGTGACAATCACATAAAAGTAAACAAGCATTAAAGATTCAGATATTATTTTACTAAAAGTTTACAGCTAAGTAATTAAAAATAATTTTTCTAAAATTATTCATTCTATATTCTATTTAAAATATTAACTATAGGTATATGTAAATGACCATTAAGCAATATAAATGCTGACTATTTCCATTCTCTGCCTGCTACTGACTCATCTTTTTTTAAATGGTTTTTGTTTCAGTTAAGTTTCATTGACTCAGAAATAAGTTTAAAAAATGATATATTTACCAAAGTTAAAAGCTATGCTATTCTGTACAAGAACTATCTCGTAGCCTAGTATAATAATAAGTGCTTGCTTCTTATTTTCTTTTAAGGCTATTATTTTGTATCATCAAAGTATATTAAAGAAAGCATTCCTATTAAAATCAGTTGCTAAATTTTCTAATTTATCAAGATAAAATGTAAAACAATTATAAGTACTCGTCTAACAATATAATGTCGTTTCCATAAAATCAAACACATCAACAATTTTTTAGCAGAATATCTCTGTTAATATTACTAAAATTCTATTTTACAGTAATGAAATTATCCTCAAAAGAGAATTTACTGGGTGTAAAGCTTAGAATGAATGACTTATAAGAATTAACGACCTATATTAGTTGTTCGTATTAAAGATTTCAGTTATAATGTACTTAATAGGTGTCAAGATTATTAAAATTTCAAAAAGACTTAACGGGGAATCACTCACTCACTCATACATATACATATACATATACATATACGCTTTTTCCAAGCATTTCTCCGCATTTGGATACTTTTATCCTATCTGAAGCGGAACGATAGTTATAATGAATTTAATTATATGAATTAAATGTCACATCTGTACATTAAATTCAGAAAGTTTTTTCTTAGATTTCATATTTTTTAGACTATAAACATCTAACAAATTGTTTTTAATAGTAGCCTGAAATCTTGGGTAATGATGTAAGTACATACAGGGAGGTCATAAATGAACTTTGCCAACATCTACACTTCAAGTGTCCGTTCCGATTAATCGATCGAGATGAGATTGCAAATATAGTTATTCAGAGGTATGCGTTCGAGGTTCTGTGAATGGCAACACAGTGGTGCTCATGGTTACGGTTATAGTTACAGAAACTCGAATATGTCGAAAGAAACTCCTACTTTTTTCTGTCGCAAAATCTTCAGAGCATTTGAAAACCGTTAATAACGTTATAACTGTACCATACACACACTGAACAAAACCAGGCGTATTATGCATATGCAACAAATAGTTCTGAAAAACGACCAATGACACACGATCTACTTGTACGCAGAAAATTTGCATATGACAGAGACAAGATACCAATCACAGAACGCAGTTTGCTAGATATTCAGCGTAAGAAACCGATAAAATTCCAGGCGGGCATGCGAAGTCGTCATTCGGGAACTCGCACATGCCGACGAAAAGACTCTCCCTGGAAAAGTTAGTGGTGAACTGATAAAACTGTATTATCAAAATGGGATAAACGCCGTGGAAGCTTTGCTTTTATATCACCGAAATCATCTACAACGACGTGGCTCATATACTCTGCCTGATTTAGGGCACAAATTCCAAGATACGGGCTACACCTGTGATAAACCAAGTTCCGGACCGAAGAGTTTCTGAGGACGTTGTCCTTAAGATGCATTGTCTTTCTAAACATAACGCGACTAGCAACATACCGGGAGAAGCAGTTAATTGATCGGATTTCGAAAAGGTAAAATCGTTATGGCACGGTGACGGGAAACATCAATATTAGAAACGATGCTTTTAGTGGGCTATTCTTGTATAGTTGTGATTACATATCGAAAGTGTTGTGTGGATAGCTATGATAGCTACTATAGATTCTGCTATGATGTGTGACACGGCAATGTGGTCAGCATAAGCCGGATGTAATGACCCCAGGGTCTAACCTCAGCAACAAAACCAAAGAGACTCCAATCCGAGAGGGGGCCACAGCTCAATTTTTCAATTTATTCTGACTTCAGTTCCTACCATTTAATTTTTTAAGTTTTCTTCGGTCAAGGTCTCAGTTTAGATCTTTTTCACCCCTGAAACTATTGAAAGGTCTCAGCAGGGTATTTTTCGAACAAGCCGAGTGAGGGGGGGGGGGGGTCCGCAGGATGGGGCCAAGGTTCCGCCGGAATCACTTATGAGGGATAGTTCTAAGGCCAAAGTTTGCGTCTCCGTCTCTCTAAATTTCCTGTTCTCATCTTTTGGCTATCCGGTTTCCGTTTCTAAGTGCAACGAGCTAAATTCTCATCGGTCTTTAATTCTTTTCTTTTTCCCAGTTCACGTGATTTGCACCACCGCCAGAATTATTAATTACGGCTTCAACAGGTCCGCTACAGCATCCAGTAGTCTTTCAAATTCCTCTTCAGAGCGCATTTCTGCACCTCTGCTCTGTTCCAATTTAGGGGTGACCGATGGCCTGGAGTGGCCCAATACTTGCGATCTGACTACCACTACCTGGAGAAGCCTGGGGGGGGGGGGCTCACGGCTATATGGGCTCTGATTGGTGCTCGATTGTGAATGGATGGTGAAATGACAAGGCACCGGCTAACTGCGTCGTCCACAGCACATTGATTCCAAAGGAGTGCGGATATTGCTAAGCATTGTTCGCCGAGACCGAAGGTCTACAACAGCCGAAATCATCACCATTTAAAACAGTGGACACCCAGACAGTTTTTCTCAATACACTGTGCAGTGCACATTACTACGTATGGGCCTACGCATCCGGAGGTCGCTCCGGCATTCCCCTGCACTGATGGCATGTCATCGCCAGCTGCGTCTGCAATGGGCCAAGAAATATCGGAAATGGACAGTAAAAGAATGGAAGAAAAATGCATAGTCCGACTAATCTCGTTTTTTGGTCCATCACATCGATAGTCGTGTGCGAATACGCCGATTTCCAAAGGAAAACTTGGCTCCCAGACATTTGGACGGAGGTAAGACGGTGGTGGGATTGTTATGGTTGGAGAAATGTTTTCATGAACCACACTAGGACCCATAATATCCATAGAACAATCTTCAATGTCTGTGCGCTACATGAACGTCGTGCAAACCAGGTTCATCTATTCGTGACAACAGTATTTCCGAGGTACAGTGTCTGCCAACAAGATAATGAACCAAGTCATAAGGGTGGATCGTCAGGGAGTGGTTCGAGGAACATTCCAGTGACTCTCAAGTCCTGTACTCACCAAAATCACCTGGCATTAATCCAATAAAGTATATTTGGTTCCACTTTGAAAACAAAAATTTCTTGCTGCCACAGATACTTCCTCTAACGCAATGTGCATGAATTGCAGGATCAGTTGGTGAGCTCTTGCTACCAGTTACCTCAGATTACCTATCAACACGTTGTGGAAACATTTACATTGCAGGTGCTGGTTGTTTTTACGGTTAAAGGGGGTCCTACATATTATTAATAGGGTGGCCGTAATGTAATGGCTGTATATATATATATATATATATATATATATATATATATATATATGCATATGTGTGTATGTGTATGTATATGTTGGCATCACAAAATCGATATGGAAATTATACGTCTTTCGATAAACCAAGGAGAAATGTTTCTTGGTTAAGCTAGTTTTGTGTACATATACGTGTGTACTTCATACCACAAAAATGGGATTGTGGACATATTTTTATTTTTACCTGTATGTTTTGTGTTTATTATTTTAGTTATGTAAATAAATGTGCTAAAAAGAATAAGCTGTCTCCTAATGATTGCCATCAACAAGGTTATGGGCCCAGGTCACGTTTAAGTATTAAATTATTACTGTTGCTATTTGTTTGCTGAGAGACTTAAAAATGGAAGCACCTTTTGCATCTTTGTCTACGATTTTAACATTTTTTAAAACTGAACGGTCTCAACCACACTAGCTGGAAGTATGATATGTGTGTTGTTTTAATTGACCGAAACTGTTTGCATTTCGTTGATGGTAAAGAAGAAATCCTTCAGATGCTACAGAATCTCAGAAGTGTGAGTTTGCATTAAGAAAAGACAGAGCATATACAACAATCTTTCAAGTGTAGAAACAAAGTTTTTACCTTTTAATTAAGTGTACAACGGATGGAAAGAAATCTTGGGCTATTTTAAAAGAAAATTTTGAGCCTACGTCTAGGGCTGGAATTGCTGGACTTATCGACAAAATTTATGAGTTGAGATATTTACCAGAGGAAGAAGTGATGGATATATTTTGTCAGTGGAATGAAAAATATATCGTGATTAAAGAAGCTGGTTTCGAAATTCCAGAAATCTTGGTTTGCTTCCAGTTAATAATAATTCCAATTAAAAATAATAACGAATATGTAAAATTAATTTTGAAAAATGTATTTTATGCCCCTAATATGGGTAGAAATCTAATTGGAAGAGCTCATATTGACTTAACTGATTATAAAATTGTATTGCATAATAACAAAATGATTATTTATACTGATAAGGATGAATATTTTTTAGCAGTTCATAGAGTGGGAAAGTTGTATATAATGTATGGAGTACCTAATTGTCGTAAACACGAAATATTTCAACAATGTTTTATGTTACCGATATAAATTATTGGCATAGGAGATTTGGCCTTGTAAATAAGCTTTTAATAGAAGAAATGAGTAGTAAAAATAGTGTAAAAGGATTACAAAATCTTAAGGGTGAGTTGGATAAGTGCTCAGTTTGCCAAATTACAAAATTAACTAGAGTTTCGTTAAAGCATAACTATGATAGGATAACTAAAAATGTGTTAGATAAGGTGTATTTAGACCTTTGGGAACCATCTCCCATTCAGTCGTTAGGAGGCAGTAAATGTTTTTTTATCTATTATCTACGATTTATCTAATCGAAATTCGATTTTTGAATCGAAAAATTGAAATATATACAGCTAAACATAAATCCGACGAATTCGACTATTTTAAAACATATTTAGCTAAAGCTGAGCGAGAACTGAATTGTAAACTCAAATCCATGAGAACAGATAATGGTCTAGAGTTTTGCCATAAAGAATTCGAATCTTACTTAAAAACCTTAGGTATAAGGAATGAAAGAACGTCTGTTTATACACCTCAACAGAATGGGGTGGCTGAACATTTTAATAGAACAGCTATGGCAGGCGGGAGAGCTTTACTTCATGATAGTGGCTTACAACCAAGATTTTGGGCTTAAGCCTTGATAACATATGTATATATACGTAATCGATGTGAACACAAATTTACTCGAGGTTTAACTGCAGATAGAGATATGAAGTGGCTATAAACCCTCTACTAAACATTTCCGAATATTTGGTTCGTTAGCGTATGTTCACATACCTAAGTTAAAGAGAAGTAAACTAAATAACACAGGTAAAGTTTCAGTTTTAGTAGGCTACGCGATGAATACTAAAGGATATAGGATTTTGATCCCAAGGGATAAATGCGTTGTTGAAACTATTAATGTTACAATTGATGAGAATAAAAATGGGGTAAAAACATTGTTCAGTAAAAATATGAGATATTCAGAAATGATAGGGAATTAATTTATCCTCAAGAAATAGTGTATCCCGAAACGAAAGTTAAAGAGGAAACATTACACATTTCAAAGTGGTCAAGAAAAGAAGTTCCTAGGACTTCGAATAGTCGGATTGAAGTATACTATTACCCGCCTAATACAAATATTAGACTTAGGTCTAAAAATGAAATTGAATAATGAGCAAAGAGTACAATAAGACCCTGATGTTTTTTTCTTTTAAACCCGAACCGATATCAGAAACTAAAGAGATTCTTGACAATCAGAATGAAAAGTATAATGGAAACTCAGATGATATATATCGCGATGAGGTCTATAATGCTGAAGTACCAAAAAGGTATGAAGACTTCCAAATAAGAATGAATGGGAAAAACATTTCAGATGAGATTGGCATGGTGATTAAAAGAAAATTTTGTTCTTCAGGAACTCCCTTCCGTAACATTAAAAAATATGAAGCCAGGTTAGTATCTCAGGGATATAAACAGAAATTTGGTATTGATTACACAGATACATTTTCCATTGTTGTAAATTTGCTATTGTAAGACTATTTTTTACAATGTTAGTAAATGTAATGTGTTGGAAACATTCTCATTTAGATATAAAATCAGCTTATTTATACGGAATGTAGCAGAACCTGTGTACATGCTGCAACCAAAAGGTGTTGAGATTAAAAGTGAGGGAAATTAAATTTGTAAGTGAAATAAAAGAATTGAAATTAAATTTGTAAGTGAAATAAAAGAATTTATGGATTGCATCAAAGTAGTAGGGTTTGGAATGCCGAATTAGATTATATTTTAAAGAAACTTGGATTTAAAAATTTACATTGGTGCAACTGTGTTTATAAGTAAAGAAAAGATGTAGTTTTGTTAGCATACTTAGACGACTTAATTTTATTTGGTAAAACGCAAAATGTATTGCAAGCTGCAATCAATTTGCTTAAAAGTAGTTAGATGTTCATGATTTGGGAAAGATTAAGCATTTATTGGGACTTAATTTTGAATGTATAAGTGGAAATGTATTTCTTCATCAAAGTGCGTACATAGAAGGATTAGTTAAAAAATTTGAAGGATTGCGAAGAACGAGTGTAACCTTGCCTTTTAAACCAGGAAAAAAACTTTTATCCAAAGTTAAAGAAACTGAAATTTTTTAAAGTAAAGTGAGGAAATTTTATCCTTATCATATCTTGATAGGATGTTTATCATTTATTGCAAGCAGAAGTAGATCTCATATTTCATTTGAGGTAACTACGATGTCTCAATTTTGTAATTCTTATACTTATCAACATTCGACTATTGTAGTAGATATTGTAAATTACATGTTTAACCCTAAAGACTTTTTTTGAAAATAAATTTATCAAAAAAATAATTCAGTTAAAAGCATATTGTGATGTCAACTAGGGTTCTCATTTAACTAACAGATATTCTTCGAGTGCATATATAATTTATTTTGCTGGTATTCCTTTTAGTTGGAAAACAAATAAACAAAAATGTATAACACTAAGTTCGATAGAGTCTGAATTCATTTCCTTCACTGAAAGTGTGAAAGAATTGAAATGGCATTATAATGTAATTGAAGAATGTAAATGTACCAGTACAATGTTGTGATAACAAAACAGCAATATATTTCTCTAAAAATCTTACTGAAAATACTAAAACTAAACATATCCACATAAAATACAAGTTTATTAGACAACAATTAGAAGAAAATTTGTTTAAAATATATTGCTAGTAAAAATAATTTAGCGGACTTTTTTTACAAAACAATTAATTTTGGATAAACTAAACTTTTTCTTAGAAAAGAATTTGATAATGTTCTAAACAGTAAATATATAATTTTTTTAATAACGTTAAAATTTTCAACTTGTTGTCTTCGGCACCGCGGAGAGATCTCCCTTGTATGTAAGATTTAACAGAATTTGAGAGAAGAAAAAATAAACTGTAATTCTAGAATTGGAATTTTTTTTAGAGAAATTCATATTTTAAATGGAAGTGAATTCCTCAACTTATGAATATAAATGACATTCTTCCCTAGCAAACAATTTTAATATCTGTATTACAAAACGCTAATATGATTTCATTACTTCTAAATCACCCATTATACTTAACGGCAAGAAGATAATTTAAATAATGATTTATATTCTTGTAACGCAACAGGAAATGAACAACAAAGATTGTTCTCAAATTACATTCACTGTTCATTGATTGAATTATTGATGATTTCTATGGAAGCTATTACTTTAAATGTTATATTACATGTTTTGCATTTAACATGTAGTATGTGTTTGATCATTGTATTCGATAAAATAGAAAAAAATGTATTAATAAATCTAAATAAAAGCAGAAAACAGAAAAATATGGCGCTACAAAAGCCATGTAATATTATCTGCTATTTTTTAATGAAACTTATGGCAGTTATATAAATTTCATTATAAATGGCTGTTACGTAGGCTTTAGATAGAAATTTTATAACATGCTGTAGTGTATTCTGTATAGGTTTTATCAACTTTATAGCTTTCTGCATTTATTTGATCCACTTATCCCTCAGTACCAATTTTAGTTGCGTCTTCGAAGTAAGTGTTTCTAAATTTCATTATGAAGCATCTTCCAAAGAGACCGAGAAACATTTTTTAAACCCTTGTGGACAGTTATATATGATCCATAGCTACACGTTTTACGTTATTAAATAGAAGTGCTATATATTGTACGTTAGTAAAAGTTTGTAACAACTTTTGGAAAGTTTTGTTTTTACACTAAAGATCTCAAATTTACTTTTGGGGAGTCAGTACCCATTCTGTTATTAATAATGTTATCAATAATATACATTTATCTAAGACCACAGGAATCCAAAAAATCATGACGTTCACGTTTTAATATTGGAACTATTGTCATTGCTTTAAAAAAGGTACCTCACTTGGACGTCACCAGACTATAACTATTTTTCGAACCAAGACGTTAAATTTATTTTCCTCACCAAATATCCTTATTACGGAAGTCAATGTCAATATTGTTTTAGAGTTAAAAATAAATTTGATACTAGAAAAGCTTGACCGCAAATCGGAAGTAAAATAATATTGTTTACAGTTTTAATTCCATTAAACTGCTTTGTATGAACGATGATACTAATCAATGACTCTGAAATAATTAAATTATTGAATGTATTAATGCATTCGAAAGGTAATAGGTACCTGTGTAAAAAATCTGAAATATTCGGCCAAAGGTTTATCGAGTAAAGGGAAAACTAATTGTTCATATAATAGAAAACTACTAAATGATATCGCCTTATAAAGTAATATTAGCAATTTATGAATGATGCAAAAAGTTACTATACTGTCTACTAAGTAAAACATACCCTGTGCATAAAGGCAGTGTTCGTTTGTACTTTTATGAAAGGGTACTGTGGTAAATTCCCTTAATACAAATATATTGATTAATCAAATCCTATCTTAAATATTACTAAACTAGTGACCTGAATTTTCTCCTAGAATTGTTTTTAAACTATCTTCATATTATAATTGAAAAATCATAAGAGTGTTTGAATTTTATAATTTTGTAGAGATCAAAAAGAAATTTTTGCACTTCATGAAAAGTATCCATACTCCTAACGTGCAAATATTGTTGTTTATGTTTCCGTAATATTAGGTACATAAAGTATTCATAAAGTTCAAATACAATAATGATTTTATGGCTTTTACATAAGTTTTGAAAACCTAAGGATTACTTTTCCTGGGTACTTCATTTTGAATGGGTATAATATTTTGGAACAGGTAATAGAAACTGATATACTACTTCCAAATTTAAAAAAAATTAGAAAACTGATAAGAACATTCAGAAAGACATAGATTTTGTTTTGATCAATTTCTTCTTCTTACAAGAGACAGAGTCTACGAAATCGAAAATATTCTAATTTTTTTATCTATTAATTTTTTATCGATTATTAAAGTTAATTTTTTAAAAAGAAATTAATACTATTAACTGAGAGTTTAATAATATTAAATTAATATTAAACTCATCTCACAGTTTTTTAACAATATATACCCCTCAGGGGGTTTACCTAGTTCAGGTAAAGACGGGTGTCGCAATCCCGAGGTTCTCCAGCGATATCGCTCTTTTCCTTTTCCCCTCCTCTTGTCTACTACCTCTTTCTTTGTTTCCCCCTAGTTGCGGTTTTCCTCTTCGTAGGTGAGGCCTTTTCTCGTGATGCTATGTTCCGTTCTGAACATAGCCTCTCGCGAATTGGTAACTGCCCACGTGTTTGCCGTGCGTGGAGACCCGTGTCCCCTGAAATAAGAATTCTGGTAATTGAGGGGATTTCCGTAGGGAAATCATCTGTATGACATTTCCATTTTAGCGGGGAATTTTCAACACATACTTTGACCTCGGCTTCGTGTAAACGAGAGGTACATACTGGTCCATATGTAACAGTCGGCTGGTCCTTAACTTTGTTCTCGGCTTGGGCCAAGTGAGTGGCTTGGTTTCTGGGCCTTTGAGTAAGGCAGTAGTGGCTTCAGGAAAACCCTTGAGCGTATAGATCCTGGTCAACACTGGTGCAGGCCTCTGCATACCCTTGTTAGGCTCCGTGATGGGTGGTGCCGTTGGGAAATTTAACTTTCTTTATCATGACTTCTTTAAAAACTGCCCCCCCCCAGTACTTCACAAATGGATCAGATCTCGATTTATAATGAAAAGTTTTTTTAATATTAAAATGAATTAACGTAGTTTTGATAATATCTCTCTCTTCATGATACATAACTGTCTTACATCCGTGGTAGGTGACGTTAAATCGGTAAAAAAATTAAAATCTGGTGAGCTTTTGGTTGAGGTGAAAACCTGTAAACAAGCCCAGTTAATATCTAAAAGTACCGCACTTGGTCATATTCCTGTCACCGTTTTAGTGTATAGATCTCTTAATTTCTCTCGTGGCGTGAATTCTGAGATAGATTTATTACGTACCAGCGAGAGCGAGGTTCTTAAAAATATTAGAGAGTAAAATGTGTGCACAGTTCACAGAATTACCATTCGGCGGAATGGGGAGGTTCTCCCTACTAAACGTACCTTTAATACCCCTACAATTCCTACCCATATATCTGCTTGCTACCTCCACTGCCCAGTTAGAGTCTATATCCCCAACTCCCTCCGTTGTTTCCAGTGTCTAAGTTTTGGACATTCTAAGCTGTCTTGTCGTGGGTCCTGTAACGGCGTGATATAGCGGTGTATCGTCAAAGAACTTTGCTTTTAAAGGTGGACTTGTGTGAATACAAAAGAATTGTCTTCTACGGCACCATGAAGTCTACACGGCCGCGCACTATAGTGAAGGAACAATACGCCAGACTGGACGGTACCTTTTCTGTCAGCTAAAAAGATGATCGCAGAACGACAAAGGGTTTGCCGCTTCTCAGATGTTGCCGCTAATGCAATCTTAGCTTTACGGCCGATAATGGTTTAACCCGGACCAATGCAGTTGGTCGAAGATGAGGTCATCGCTAGGTGACCCAATAATAAAATTGTGGGTGAGGCCCGTCTCTTGGAGGCCCCTCCCCTAGAAAGAGACGAAGAAGATATTTTTTTTGGAAAGAAGTTAGTTAGCAAGCAATCAGCTAATTCGTAGGTCGCCTTGACCTGTCTCTCTACCGGAGAGTTTTATTTGCGATAATCCCACCTTGGAATCTTTTCTTGAGTAGCCCGCATCGGCTAACTCGTTGGTCGCCTTGACCTGTCTCTCTACCGGAGAGTTTCATTTGCTATAATCCCATCTTGGGATAAATCTCTTGTGAGATTGAAGTGATACCCTGTGCTTGGGTTCTTCGTATGCTATTATAATCCTCTTCAGGATTGTTGCTGTTCTTTAGAACTGTACTACAGTTTTTAGTGTGTTACAGTGATATAGTGAGAGAGCTACGAATTGTGTCTTCCGTCTATGCTACCATATTTCGGCAGAGTCTGAATTAGTTTAGGTACCCGTCTCTACTCAGGCCTACGTGTACTCATCACATCCTGTGATCAGATTGTTTTATTTTATTCTTGTGAATTGATGTATATAGCTGAAGTATAAATAAATCAATTAGTCTAGATATATCGGATTCTTCCTTGTGTCTCCTGAAACAGGGACCGGATACGTTACAGCTATATATATACATTTCATAAAAATGGTGGCAGCTCGTTGGATTTCAGATCCTCCTGCCGAAACCAAAAATTAAGACGGAAAATTCTTGAGGATTAGAAGTTTTCTTTTCGCGGGTAGCTGAAGTAGACTTTTCTCCGAAAACCCCTCTCCGCTTTGTGCCTATTGTCAAGAGGAAGCGGTATCCAGAGCAACGGCTTTTGTGCAGAGAGAAACTTGCTATTGTGCTCCCAGCTTTTCCAGTTCTTGTGTGTTAACGGCAGTGCAGTCAAGCGTCAAATCGGTGAGTCAATATATATTTTCCACTGGAGGCCTATTTTCTGTTTGTATGAGCAAAATATTTAATGTGAAATCGGAGAATGCTTAAATTTTTTTTCTAATTTGGAAAATGTATAGTAAATTATTTTAGAGTTTTAAATCTTGTGCAAAGAATTTTGCGTAAAAATAAGGGAATTTTTTTTTTATATATAGTTCTGATTAAGTTAATGTAAAGAATCTATGCTGATTTATATTGTTAAATTGCGTAAGTGCTGGTAAATTTGATTGTGTTATAAAAAAAAAACTTTTAATGTTTGAATTTACAAATTTACACTCCAAGGTTACGGCAAAGACTGTTCAGTGTTTGTAATAATTGCAAGAGAATCAACTCAAAAGTTCCTTGTATATATATTAGTAGTGAGCATTTGTTAACGTTGTGTTTGTGTAACTGGTGAAAAAAAAATTAATCCTTTTTAAAATTTTAATTCTAAGTTCATATTTTTTTTAATTGTGTAATTGCAACAATTTTATTATTTTCATGTGTATTATCTGAATATCTTTTTTTTAAGTATTAAGTATTTCTAAATTGGTCATTGTATTCTGTGTATTGGTTAATTAGTACTGTTTTGATTGTATCTCATTGTTAGGGTTGTGTAGGAATTTTTTTTATTGTGTTTCTATTAGAATTTAAAGATATGGCATACCTTGTAAGGTTTAAAAAGGTTGACTTGTTGGCTTTGGCTTATGAGATGAATGTGGAAACTAGTTCAGGAGATAGGATCGCGGATATATGCGACAAAATTAAAAGTGCTCCTAACTATGATGAGGAAATTTTTAGGGCTTGTTTGGAGCAATTAAAATCAGAAAGGGAACAAGAAGAGGCTAGGACTGAACGAGAGGCTGCTGAATCTAGGGCTGAAAAAGAGGCAGAGCGGGCATACGAGCTTGAGCGATTGCGTATTACAAACGCGGCAGAAACCACGAGTTTAGGATCGTCAAGAACAGAGATTTACCGTCCCAAACGGGAGCTAAAAAGTTTAATGCGCCCTTTTCACCCTGAGCATTCCGAAATTTCGTTATATCTGAGTTTGTTCGAAAGACAAGCCAGTGTAGCGGGAATTGAGGAAGAGGAATGGGTTTCCCAGTTAATTGCCCTGTTACCTCTTGAAATTTCCCAAAATCTAATTAAGGAACCAGAAGAGAAAATGAGCGATTATCAGTATATGAAAAAGGTACTGTTAAGCCGATTTAAAATGAAACCTGATGCTTGTCGGATTAAATTCACGTCCCTACAGAAAACCACTACATGGAAAGATTTAGTTTTTGACCTGCGAACATATTTAAATCATTGGTTAGAAGGAATGGAGGTAGTTAATTTTGAGACCTTAAAAGAACTTTTGATAGCAGATCAGTTAAAAAAGAGGGCTACCCCGGAGATGAAAGAACATTTCCTAGATATTTGGGGTGAAATTAAGGATCCTGTAGAATTAGGCGAAAAACTAGACAGTTTCGAAGCCGTTAGAAAGACTCGGAAACCAACTCTTTCAAAATTTCCAAACAATGAGAAGCGCCTTGAAAGAGCAAAGGCGAATTCGGAATCGGTAAGCAAACCCGATAACAAAGAGAGTTCCCCGAAGCAGTTGGAGTCTAGAGACAGGCGGAACGCAGAATTCGACAAAAGACGCTTGCCGGTGTGTTATCATTGTCATGCCCCTGGGCATTTGCGACCGAATTGTCCGCAGAGGAAAAGGGATAATCCCCGAGAACAAATAAATTTTTTGGGCGAGGATGAATTAGATAAAGATGTTTTTGGACCATATTTGAGCAAAATGAAAGTAAATGGGAAAGAAATCACGGCATTGCGAGATTCAGGAAGTTCTTTTGATTTAGTGAACAAAAATTATGTGAGTACGAAAGATTTTACTGGCGAGACTGTCTGGCTAAAACAAGCTATTGATTCACACTTTAATTGTTTCGCGGTTGCCTCAGTAATTTTAGAAAGCCCCGAATTCGGCAGAGTAAAAACCAAAGCAGCCGTAGTAGATAGAGAAGGACGTTCTGTGTACTTGCTAGGTAATCGAACAGCTCGACTAATCGATGAGGTTAAATCAAAGCCAAATCTTTGTCAAGTGATTACGCGCAGTCACAAAAGGAGAGAGGAAGGTACTACGGATAGTGAGTTAAATAACGCTGAAGAAAATATTCCCGCTATAATTTCTGATGGCGATGACGCACATCAGATTTCTTTACCCGACGTTAAAGAGAATGGGAATTATCTGTTGCAAGTCGATCAAAACGCGTTAGCTTGCGAACAAAAAAAATGTGAAACCTTAACACCATGTTGGGAAAAACAGAAAAAAGGTGAAACCGAGTTTTGTTTTAAAGATAATTTATTATTTAGGAAAAGTGTAGACCACCGAGGTCATGAGAATTATCAGTTGGTTATTCCTAAGAAATTTAGACCTAAGATTTTATCAATGTCGCATGAGGGTACTTCCGCTCACGCCGGAGTGACAAAGACTAAGGACAGGTTGTTAAGTTATTACTTCTGGCCTCATTGCATTAAAGAAGTGGAAGAATTTGTCCGCAGTTGTGACCCGTGTCAGAGAGTAGGAAACCCCCGGGATAAAAAGAAGGCTCCTCTCAAACTTGTACCTATTATAACAGAGGTGTTTTCAAAAATAAATATTGATACGGTAGGTCCCCTTCCCGAAAGTGCTAAAGGAAACAAATATTTAGTCACGGCGATTTGTATGTCATCGAAATACCCTGACGCCATTCCTGTAACGGATATTGGATCGGTTTCTATAATCGACGCTTTAATGGCATTGTTCAGTAGGTACGGTTATGCTAGGGAAATTCAGTGTGACTTGGGCACAAGTTTTACGAGCAACCTAACCTCCGAATTTTTTGAGAAGTTTGGAATTAGGGTAACTCATTCGTCGGTCTTTCATCCGCAATCTAACCCTGTGGAACGATTTCACAGAACCCTAAAACGGCTTTTACGGGTAATGTGTCTAGAATCAAAAGAGGACTGGGAAAAGAACCTTCCTGCAGCCCTGTTAGCGCTTAGAACTGTAACCCATGAAAGTACGGGCTTCAGCCCCGCAGAGTTAGTGTACGGGAAAAATTTGAGAATGTCGGAAACTTTATTATATGATCATTGGGTAAATCCCGGAGAAAACGATTTCGCGGTGACGGAATACGTATTTGATTTGATCAACCGATTAAAAGAATGTCAGGAGCTAGCTGTAGAAAGAATGACAGTAGCTCAGAACAAAAGGAAGTTTTTGTACGATAAAGGGTCTGTTAGGAGACAATTTAAAAAAGGTGATCGAGTTTTGGTGCTAGCCACAGCGCGACCAAACAAATTAGCAGTGCAATGGGTTGGCCCAGGTATTATTGAAAATCAGATTTCCGATACCAATTACATTGTTAGAACGCAGGATAGAAACAAGACTCAGGTATATCATGTTAACATGCTAAAACCTTATCATCAGAGAGCACAAACTGTTAACTTGATATATTCTGAATCAGAGGAGGATAAAGTCTCAGGGAAAGACTTAGACATTATTTATCCGGAAGCGGATCCGAATGTCTATGATTTCGAGAGTATAGCTAGGGATAGCGAGTTGAGTAAACGAATGACGTGGTTAAAAAGCAGTCTACTACCAATCCTAGGTTATTACGTTGGTCGTTGGTTTTGCAGCCTTTCCGATACAAGGTTGTTTATCGGCCTGGAAAGGAAAATCAAAACGCTGACTGTCTCAGTCGTCTATAACCTTGGAGGTGTCATTTTGTTGTAGGTGTAAATAGTTTAACATTTGAGTAATTTTTTTTTTGTGTGTTTAGTGCTTAAAAGTATTTCAATTTTGTGTATTTATAAGAATTTAAATTGTAAATTTTAATTTTAAATGTGTTAAATTTTGAGTATTTAATTGGCCTCGAGTGGAGAGTAAGTTGACTCACTTTTTTAAGTTCATTAGAGAATTTCCATCGTCAGACTCCGGAGAATTCTCTTCCTTAGGGGGGAGGAAGCTGTAACGGCGTGATATAGCGGTGTATCGTCAAAGAACTTTGCTTTTAAAGGTGGACTTGTGTGAATACAAAAGAATTGTCTTCTACGGCACCATGAAGTCTACACGGCCGCGCACTATAGTGAAGGAACAATACGCCAGACTGGACGGTACCTTTTCTGTCAGCTAAAAAGATGATCGCAGAACGACAAAGGGTTTGCCGCTTCTCAGATGTTGCCGCTAATGCAATCTTAGCTTTACGGCCGATAATGGTTTAACCCGGACCAATGCAGTTGGTCGAAGATGAGGTCATCGCTAGGTGACCCAATAATAAAATTGTGGGTGAGGCCCGTCTCTTGGAGGCCCCTCCCCTAGAAAGAGACGAAGAAGATATTTTTTTTGGAAAGAAGTTAGTTAGCAAGCAATCAGCTAATTCGTAGGTCGCCTTGACCTGTCTCTCTACCGGAGAGTTTTATTTGCGATAATCCCACCTTGGGATCTTTTCTTGAGTAGCCCGCATCGGCTAACTCGTTGGTCGCCTTGACCTGTCTCTCTACCGGAGAGTTTCATTTGCTATAATCCCATCTTGGGATAAATCTCTTGTGAGATTGAAGTGATACCCTGTGCTTGGGTTCTTCGTATGCTATTATAATCCTCTTCAGGATTGTTGCTGTTCTTTAGAACTGTACTACAGTTTTTAGTGTGTTACAGTGATATAGTGAGAGAGCTACGAATTGTGTCTTCCGTCTATGCTACCATATTTCGGCAGAGTCTGAATTAGTTTAGGTACCCGTCTCTACTCAGGCCTACGTGTACTCATCACATCCTGTGATCAGATTGTTTTATTTTATTCTTGTGAATTGATGTATATAGCTGAAGTATAAATAAATCAATTAGTCTAGATATATCGGATTCTTCCTTGTGTCTCCTGAAACAGGGACCGGATACGTTACAGTCCCTTACCTGCGCTGGCTGCGCTTGGTGGGACATGACTACGAAAACTGCATTGCCCCTCTTTTATGCGTCAGTTGCATAGAACAGCATTCTTCCATCTCTCGTTTTTGTCTATTTTGGCTGACTGAGAAGGAGATTCAATCGCTTAAAGCAGAGAAGGGCCTTTATATTGAAGAGCGCAGGCTTATTGTGTTCCGCATGCCTAGATCTGGCATTTCTTATCCCTCAGCTTTAACATCCAAAACTTTAGCATTAACAGCTACCCAGACAGATTTTTCGCAAGCCAACATCATAAATAACAAATCTGGCAAAGAAATAAAGTTTCCTGAAAATAATTCTGTACAGACCTGTCACACAAACTCCAAAAATCCAGCATCAACTAAATAAAATCCTTTTTGTGTTACGACAAGTAATCAGTCTAAAAAGGCTCTACCCAAACCCACCACGAAAGTTAAAAAAACTCGAAGCTTAACCTTTATTTACAAAACAATTAACCAAAAAAAAAGGCTTAAAAAACATACAGTGTTCGGGAACTAGTATGCGACATTCGGACAATTAAGTTAAGTTTTACGTGTGCCCCGATGAGATCATGGTGATGGACAGTACCTCAAGCTCAGAGGAGGAGGCCTCTGGTGCCACTCGGTGCTAATCCGGTTTTCCTACCCTCTTTTTCTCTTTCATTATGGCTCTCTTATCATGGAAATGCCCCGGCTTTAAACAGCACGTCTCGGAGTTGTGGGACCTTGTTAACACCTGCCATTCCGCTTGTATTGCAGTTCAAGAAACTTTCCTCCGTACTCCACAGATTGCAAAATTGCATCGATACAGCATGGTAAGAAAAGACAATGACGGTGGTTAACGAATTTCTGGTGGTGTTGCATTATTCGTATCTCTTAACTACCCCTCCTGCCCTCTTCATATTAATAGCGATTTGCAAGCAGTTACTGTCCAAATTCACATTCATTCTCTGGTCACTATATAGAGTTTATATTTACCTCCAAATACCGCCATATCTCAGAATTCTCTTTACAACCTCATTTCACCATCATTAAGGAGAAGCAGGAAGTATTCCTGGAATAACAAGGTTAGCAGCAAAGTACTGTGGGATAAGGTTAAACGGTGTTTTGATATGTTTTATAACAACCAAATTTCCATTTTCTATAACAGAACTATTCAAACTATTTCCTCTACTAAAAATATTGCCAATACCATTTCTGCTGCTTCTGCTGATATTTCAAACTACTCATCACATTTAAAACCATAAAAACGATTGCAATGAAAAAGAAAATAAACTTTCTCTCTAAAGCTCCTTTTCCTTACAGCAAGAGTTTTACCTTAAAGGAACTCAGTATAGCATTAAAATGTACTCATAAGACTTCAAATGGTCAAGATTTAGTACCTTATTCTATGTTGAAAAACTTGTCTCCTTTTTCACTTATAAACTTACTAACTCGGTACAACAGGATCTGGCATGAACACTCTTTTCCCATCCTGCGGAGAACTGTTGTAATTATTCCTATATTAAAGCCTGTTAAGGATCCAACGATTCCTCAGTGCTACCGCCCCATTGTTCTTACTAGTTGCATGTGTAAAATCATGGAGAAAATGATCAATGCTCACGTCATGCACTATTTGGAAAATAACAGTTGCTTGCATACTTTTCTGAGCGGTTTTAGACGTGGTAGATGCACTATTGATAACATCATTGACTTAGAGAGAAAAATTTGTAATGCCTTTGTGAGACGGAAAGATATAATCTCCGTATTTTTTGACGTAGAAAAGGCCTACGATCGTACTTGGTAATACGGTATTCTTCGTGCACTTTAATAATTTTGACTTGAAAAGAAACCTTCAAATTTTTATTAAACTTTTTATATTTTCGGAATTTTCTTGTTCGCCTCGATAATACATACTCAGACTCATTTACTCAAGAAGAAAGGATCCCATTAGGTAGCGTGCTCAGTGTTACGCTTTTTACTATTGCCATAAACGGAATATTGAATGAAATCCAATCTTCTGTTTCAGGGAGCTTGTATGTCGACGATCTTCATATCTCCTGGGTAGGTAACGATATGAGATTTATAAATCGTCAACTCTAGACAGAGGCTCCAAAACTTGCTGCGTCACCGTGACCCCGGAAATCAAGCTTGCTGGTGGTGACATTGCCGTCGTTAATGAAGTAAAGTTCCTTGGTGTTATTATGGACAGCAAACTTACCTTCTCTTCTCATATTTTATATCTGCGCAAAAAATGGGACAGAGCTCTGAACATTTTTGGGGTACTCTTTAGTACTCTGATCGCTCTTCCCTAATTAAAACTTACCATGCTGTCATCCACTCTAAATTAGATTATGGCTGTTTTGTTTACAGTTCCGCCCGTAATTTAGTACTTAAAAAATAGATACCATTCATCACACCGCTCTTCGGTTGTGCTCGGGAGTGTATAGGACCTCTCCCATGGAAAGTCTTTATGTTGAATGCTACGAAGCCCCTCTGCATTTAAGGCGAATTATTTTATCTTTACAATACTATTTTAGGTTTTTATCCTATAAAAATCATCCTTTTCATACTCACAGTTTTAGCAGCTTTCTCATACCTTTATTTAATTATCGCACATCTTGCATTCCTTCATTTCGTTATATAATAAATGAACTTTTATCCGATTTAACGTTAATATTTTAGCATCTGATACTTACCATCCTCCTTGGAATGACGTAAATTTTAGCTTTTTAAATCCTTTTTCATCTCTCAACATGGCTTCTACAGCTGATATCATTTTTCAACAATTTTTTAACCACCACAGACATTGTTTCTCAAACTGTTTTTACTCACGGCTCCAAATGGGACAACTTTGTTGGCTGTGCTTTTATTAGTGGTGATAATTCATATAGTTACTCTCTCCATCTTGCGATTTCAATTTTTAATGCGGAGCTTTTAGCCATTGTCAAAACTTTAGATGAGTTACTCGATCTCAACAAGGGAAATTTTATTATTGACACGGATTCCTTGAGTTTTTTTTGCATGCCCTTGGTTTTCCAGATTCTCATAGGCCACTCTCACATTTTTAGAATTTAAACTCTTTAAAATATTTTATTTATCTTGCCTTTGGGTTACCCTACTACGATGTAAAAATCACTGTGACTCGGTTTATAAAAGGTGGCGCTAATCGTGGAATGAACAGATTGACAATAAACTACATGCTGTTAAATCTCAATAACAATGTGGCCTTCACTATCATCTCGAAGAAATGATGTAATCTTAACTCGTCTGCGCATTGGACATACTCGTCTCCCTCACCGTCACTTGCTCATGGGGGAACCTGTGCCCACTTACTTCACTGTAAAGTGGCAGTAATAGTGAAACTGTTAACATAAAGGCCAGTTTTATGTTAATTGACGTTTTTTTTATTAAGTAAAAAAAAATTCTTTTGCATATTTCAAAATCCAGAGCGGTTTTTTGGTTTCCCGCAATTCTTTTTTTTCGACGTGCGATCCGGGGAAGAAGAACGTTCCGTATTCAAATACTTGCTGGCTAATCACGATCGCACACGTGGGCGAATCAGCATTCAGTCTTCCACCAGGCGGGAAGTATAAGTACGCCAGGGTGAAGTACGACGAGGAAAGAGCGATCATAGCCGAATTACCGGACTATGATCACCGAAAGGCCAAGCATAGGAAGCGGCCGAGAGCCTTAACTTTTAATTTTTCGCCGTCCCTTCACTAATTTCTCCCTTTACACTTGTCCGAAAGAGAGGCCATCCAATAGATGGCGCCATAGAACCTGATCTGAGCTCCTCTCTGATCGCTTCGATGACCTATCTTTTTTGCAGCATTATTGCATTCTTTTTTTCTCATTGCAATGTGCATTTCTAAGTTAATTTTGCTAGTACTTCGTGCTTCTCTTGTCTTTTCAAAAACTGAGGGAAAAAATCTATAAAATATTATAAAATCAAAAATATTCTTTGCTATCCTTAAACTTTTTATTATTTTTGCTATCCCTAAACTTTCTTTTTATATAGCTATCCTTAAACTTTCTCCTATTATTTTCTTTTATTTTTATTTTATTATGCTTAATTATTATTTTAAATGTTTTTGTTCCAATTTAACTTAACTTAAAATGTGTGTATTTAACTTAAAGACCTGCATAGTTATTTAATTGCTGTATTACTTAAAACAGCAGTCGGGGAACCGGGGTAAATTACCCCAAATGGGGTAAAAATGAGATTTTGGGGGTAAAAATGAAACTTTTTTGAGTAAAAAGTATGTATTTTTAATTTGCTATTTTATAAACTTGTTAGTATTTTTTTCAACTTAAACCATTTAGCGACATATGCAGGCCACGCCATCTCACTACCCACCACACTCAAGTGTTCTCGCCATCTCACTACCCACCACTAAAGTGTTCTCTTTGCGCAATAAAGCACATTTTATTTTACTTTAAATTGAGTACAAATAAAGTGACAAGTCAGAGAGCGAGTTTTTATTAGTTAGTTGCTGATTTTATCATTAATCATCGATATATAGATAAAGGTAAGCCGCAATTTAGAAATTTAATTTAAATATTTCACAAATATTATTTTCTGTATCCCTTCAGATGGCAGCAAATAGAAAGAGAACATACCAAGAAGAATTCCTTATTTACGGTTTTACACAAATAGAAGACAATGGTACAATGAAACCACAGTGTGTTGTATGTATGAAGGTACTGACTTTGGAATCTTTCAAAAAAAGTCAATTGAAAAAACATTTAGATAATTTGCATTCACACCTGTCTTCCAAACCACGAGAATACTTTGCAAATTTAGAAATATCTGTTAAAAGACAAAGATTGAATAGCAACTTGTTTGGTACATTCTATCAGCGTTCAGCATCAAGGGCTAGCTTTGAAGCAGCCTGGTTGATTGCTCGAAATAAGAAACCATATACAATTGGTGAAGATTTGGTTAAACCAGCTGCTGTAAAAATGGCAGAGATTATGTGTGGTCAAAAAGAAGCGAAGAAACTGAATTCAGTGCCCTTGTCTGCAACAATTGTGAAAGAATGAATTTCTATATTAGCAGAAAATGTGAAGGAACAGATTATTTTCTCATTAAAACAGGCTAAATATTTTGCTATTCACCTTGATGAGACAACTGGTTGTAGTAGCAATTCACAGATTGTGGTATATGTTCGCTACAAAGGTGCAGATAATTTTGAAGAGGAATTGCTGTTTTGTTCTCCTCTTGAGTTGAGATGCCGTGGAATTGATGTCTACAATAAAGTAAATGAATATTTCATAGTTTAAAATGGGAAAACTGTATTTCTGTATCTTTGGATGGAGCTCCAGCTATGCTGGGTCATATTAACGGTTTTAGGCTTTCGTAAAAAAAAATAACCCAAATATTGAAGTTATTCACTGTATGATCCATCGCCAGGCCCTTATGATCAAATATTTAGAACCTACACTGGAAGCTGTCATGCATGATGTCATCAAGATTGTAAAATTTTATCAAGGGACATGCACTAAACACGCGGCTATTTCGTGAATTTTGTCAGGACGGTGAAGCTGAATATACGGACCTACTTTATTATACAGAAGTAAGGTGGCTCTCTCGCGGAAATGTACTAAATCGAGTATGGACTCTCAAAACTGAAGTCGAAATTTTTATATTTGATCAAAAAAATATTCTCGCAGATAAGTTTAAAAACTCTTCCTGGGTTATATATCTCGCATATTTAGCTGACATTTTTGAGAGTGTAAATATATTAAACAAAGAATTGCAAGGAAAGAATATCAATATCATTTCAGCTAGAGAAATAGTGTCAGCGTTTGGATTAAAGTTGCAATATTGGAGACAGAAAGTAGAACAGAACAAGATAGTTTCTTTTTCAAGGTTAGCTTTGTTTTTGGAAGATTGCGAAAATATTATTTTTGCTGACATCTAGGATACAATTGTAAGTCATCTTATCAAACTCAGTAAGCGGTTTTCAGATTACTTTCCAGATCTTGATACACGTACTATCAGTTGGATTGTAGATCCTTTTAAATGTGATATTGCTATGATACCAGAAGAACCTTCAGGTTTTTCAGAAGCAATTCTTGAACTTCGATCTAATACTGAAGCACGTATTCAATTTGAGAGTAAATCAAATTTGACGTCTTTTTGGATTTCAAAATCTGCAAAGGCTTTCAAAATTGCACATGAAGAGGTGGTTAAAAAATTGCTGCCATTTGGAACAACATATTTGTGCGAACAAGGCTTTTCCACTCTAATGAACATAAAAACGAAGAACAGAAATCGATTAAACGCCGAAGACTGCATTTAAATCGCTTTTACATCAAAAAGTCCTAATTTTGAAGCAATTGTATCGAACATAAAACAACACCATTTCTCTAAAACGTGAAAAATTTTTTTTCAATTATTCTTTTTTTTTAAATTTTTCAATTCTAATTATTGTTTGTTTTTGTTTTATTATTATTATTATAATTTGTTACAATACCGGTATGGATTACTAGGTATTACATTGATAAATTGAATAAATGAAGTTTAAATAAAATTTTTAGTCGTTTTCTTTTCAAAATTATCATGGGGGGCTATAATATGAAAGATGCTAAAAAGAGGCGATTTCGTTTTGTTTTTTTTTTCTTGCTCTTCGCCATGGGGTAATATCAACTTACACAAAAATATTTTGGGGTAATGATTAAAAAAGTTCCCCGACCGATGACTTAAAAGATGACTAGATCATTAATTTATAAATCTCATCAATTGGGGATAAGGCCTTCAGCCCAGGTACCCCATTCAACCTACAACCTGCTGGGCGACGAGGGAAGTTCATTGGAGCCGAGGCGAGGAGACGGTGACGTTCTGGGCAGCAAACTACTTGTTATGGTGGATGAAGGCGGTGTTATAGCAGAGGCTCATCCTAAAGCCGCCAGTACTTTTTTTTTAGATTGTCTCTTTCTTTATGGTCAACATATTTTTTGTGGACTGTGGATGTTTGAAGCTCGCCATATTTTTGAAGACACTGGAAGTAGACCCTTTTTATTTGAGATGTAAGTTTTGTTTTGCTAGTTTTTCAAAGGGTAACTTCCGGCGACATTTTTCCTTTTTGGATAGGGACCTTGTGTCCAGATTTAATTGCTTTCTGTAGTCCTAGTCCAGTTCATAAAAATATCTTGTTTTTAGTTGTAGTATATATGTAATAAGTTTTTCCTGTATTTGTTATTTCTTAATATGTTTTTGTGGTAAATTAATGGCACTAAGTTAATTATAATCTGTATTGTTTTTTACCTCCAAATAAATTGTTATTATTTTAAAACTGCTTCTTTTTCTGAATTCCGCTGTGTATAATCTTTGCCTAGAATACTTCTAACTAGGTGTTGGGGGTATCAGAAACATGTTCTTGTCGAATGTCTTATATATAATAATCCCAGGTTTTATCACTTTCATTGGAATAATATTTTTTGAATTAACTTGCTTAATGCTACTTCTCATCAAAATATTTTTCATTTTTTAACGCATGTTGGTTTTTATCTACTTATTTGATTTTGCTCTTTCTTTTTCATTGGTGTGTCCTTTTTTGTGTGCTACTTTTCTTTTTATACTACGTTGTTGTTATTTACTCCCTGTATGTTATACGCTTTCCTTTAAGCTTGTGTTATTCAATTCTCCCTGTTGTCTTTTTACTGATGGTTTTGCCTTCTTTACAGATTTTACAATGCATGAGTTTTATATTCTCTACCCTGTATTTAGTACAATATGTTCCTGGCGGATTCAGTGCCATAAAACATCAAACAATCAACCAACCAACAATATATCATATAAAAAGAAAAATATATTTGAATGTATTTTTCTGGTTAGTGATTTTACTGATGCTGTCAGTTTTGTATGGTGTGAAAGAAAATGAGTGCTCATACGTGGTGAATGCATCAGTTTAATGTCTTCATAGTGTTATTACCTACTTTTTCTTTTAAAATCTTTTCCCAATCTGCTCCCAATAAACGCACTACTGAGACAATGTAGAATTCTAATCTTTGGAAATAGTGAGTTAAATATTTTGTGTAATTACAACATATGTCTATAAATTACAAGGTATATCACTGAAATATATGATCTCATGAGAGATAGGTACCTCTTAATAAAATGTTTTATAACGCGTTATTAAATAGAATTACTCTATGAAAAATTTGAGTCATTTTTTTTTAGTTTCTGAGAAATTTTTCAAAGGTAAAATTTTTAAAAAAAGGTAAATTAATTGGTTTTTGTATTAACATAAAATATATTTCTAAGAATATTAAATAGTAATATAACATGTTAGAATAAAAATTGGAATATTATATGTAACAGTAAAATATTGAAATAAAGAGCTTACCTGACATGCCGAATGTCTGGCAATGTTCTGTTCAGAGAAATGAAATCGCTAACCAAGGCATTAAAACCATTCACTTTATAAAGTTCTTCTTTTGTCTGCTCAAGACCAGGAGGCAAATAGAAGGCTTTTCCTTTTTCTCCTGGACCATGAGGAATAACCACATGCTTAGGTTTAAACCATGTCTTTTTCTCAGGTGTCTGTAGAATTATAAAAGTGCACGTTGGTTATCAATGAGAATTAAGAGTTTACTATAGAGAGAAATATTACAATGCAATTTTAAAAATAGTTTTATTTTAAAAGGATTCAAAACTCTCGGATTCTGTCATTTTGCAGTGAGTACTTACCTATTGTATTAAAGTAAATGACAGTAGAAAACTGCAAAGTTTGGCAAAGATGGGCACGATTACCCGAAATACCTAATGACAAGACCCAATTTAGTCTGAACACAGAATCTCTTCACACCGTCGGATAATGATATGAAGAGAACGTGGAACGCGTTTTCACCCCGGAAACATACGTTTTCAGAGCGAGTAATGGTGTTATGCAGGCCTCCACAACTTTGAGTCGGGGTCTGTTATTGCTACAAGTTGGATGACGAAGTAGTTAAGCCTTATGGTTGCTCGTTTCGAGGTGTTATCGGATATTCAAGGATGATAATATTGTCATTATGCGGTACTATTGGGAGATGAGGGAATATAGGGGATCTAATTCTGACTCAGGAGGTCATTTTGTATAAGAATTAAAAATGGTGTCACTTCTGATTTTAATATGAGTAGGATATTAAAAATAACATAAGTAAAATGGATATTATCCTTTCTCCCCGTTTTGACCCTCACCCAAATGAGTTCCCTCATTCTCATTCAATTCTGGTTTCAATGTAATAAGGTAATAGTATAATAGTAATTTAAATGTGAAACTACCCTGTCATTATTTTCCTACATATTTTTCTGTTGGGTTTCCAGTCATATGGGAATTTGTAGTAGTGAGAAAGTTGATGTTTTGTCCAGGCAGGCAACTACCTCTTACACTAGTCGTCTACTCTACAACGATATCAAAAAAGCTATCTCCCTAATCACACAGGACTATTGGAAGGCTGAAAGGAGCAAGGAGTCTGGGAACAAGCTTCATTTCATTAGAACATTTATTCCCTTTTGGTAATCTCTCCCTAATCGCGAAATGAATGTTATTTTAACACTTCATTGTCTTGGCCTTAGTAGACTCACCCATAAACATTTACTTTTGGCAGAACCTACTTTACAATGTTCCTTTTGTCATACCCCTCTCACTATTCATCATATTTTAACTTCATGTGCTGCTTTTACACATCTTTATATATATTTGAAATTGTTTTTATCCCAGTTTGAACGAACTCCTGGGTGAAACCCCTCATTCAAATCTGTCTAAAGTGTATAGACTTTAGATAAAGTGTCTTAACTTAGTACAAAAATTAATTTTAATTTTGATGTGAATTCTTACCTTGCGTTTTAATAGCATTTTTGTTTTTGACTTTTCCACTTTTACCATCTATTAATGGTGCTATATGTACTGTTGATTCAATTTTTTGGTCTTTTGTTTGTCGCAGCATATTATTAAACCTCAACCAACCAGCCATAATTCTACAATTCAAAATTAATTTATATGCTTAAAAAATCCTTACGATCTCAATTAAAATTTAATATAAAGTTAATATAAAAGTAAATATAAAATTTTTATTCCAAATGAAACGTTTGTTATATTTTTTAAACTCTTAAAATAAATGCTACGTATTTTTCATAATAGTTAAAATAGGTGTCATTCTCTATTGTTCGGTTACGAAATACGAGTACCGTCAAACTCCAATTTTAAGAAAAATTATAAAAGGTTCTAGGCTAAGGATGATTCCTGTAATTGTCTCACAAAAAGAACATAGAGATACAAATCGAAGGTTTCGGTCAAATCTCTGTAACTGTTGCAAGATAATTAGTTGTCGCATTATTTAAAATCTCCATTTAATTTCTAAAATTCTGAACTTAAAATCTTTTAGCTTGATTTAGTGATAATGTTGCATTCTAAAAATTAATTAGCCTTAAGACTAATCCAAATCATACATTTGATGCATTGAAATACATTTCTCACTTGAAGTCAATAAAAAAAGTTTTAAAATACAAAAGGGAAATTAAGCATATTTTAACAGAACTATTTAAATTGTGATAAATACTTAATTTATATTAATTTAAAGGTTTAGCAAACTTATAAGTACAAAAAGAAAATATAAGTATCAAAATGTATTATTTGCAAATTTTTCTAAATAGATCAAAATCATTGAAAAGCTTAGAAAGTTCTGCTCTGGTAATGATATACGACGGAAGCCCAATTAATTATTTTGCACAACCATGTTGAATGTATTTTCTTTTTACCCGGGAGATTAATAAATAGTTCTATTTTCGAATATTCTTAAGGATTCATTTTCATTATTTTGACACTTAAAATTTTCCCTTAATCTTCACTTAGATAATTATTATCCTATGGCTTCACTAGATTATTGTTTGTTTAGTTCTCAAGTTATATTTTACAACATACAATACCTTTTGGACGAGGTGAAATGTCTCTAAAATGCTATAATGATATAAAAGAAAATAAAATATGTTAAAATGGTTTATATTTTAGGATTGCATTTAATGACGTTCACAAAGTCTGGGTACTATCAGTCATGGTATCCGTCAGTTTGTATCTGGTATCTCTTATAAATATTTACAAGGAAAGTCCATAAATTGAAATCTTCTACAGTGTATTTGTAACTGGTTTCGATGTATCTTACTGTGCACTTTGAAATATATATTACAATGCTTATAAAAATGGCTGAAATATAATGGCAAAATAGTGATAGAAATTGCATCCAAGAAGCATGATCATTCCCCATATATACATTAGTCACTAAATAGTATTTAGAAATCTTGATCTTGCTTAATGAGTCTGTGAAATGTATCTCTATCATCTATAATGACTTTTTAATACTCAAATATCAGTTTTTATCAGTTTTAGCTCCTATTCTTCTTTATCATCATTCCCCTTTATTGAAAACTTTTTAAAGGGTACTATCATACTTGGTTTGATGATGCCATTGTTTCATATTTATGTTAGTTTTCTTGAATCCTCTGTTTTCTGGTTTTGTCACATTCTACATCTATAATATTATTTTGTGTTGCATCTTAATTGTTAAAATGCGTTATTTAGTCTCACTGCTTATTCATTTTAGCTCATTACGCTTTATATCTTTATGTTAGTACCTACATACCTTTATGTTTAAAAAATCAGTAGTTTGTGAACGCTGAGGCTGATTTTTGAAATTTCAAAATTTTAAAACCATATAGCAATGTGTCAGATTTTAGAACTTAGTTATTGGTTTGTGGTTTGTCATTTTTTGACTGTGAAATCTAGAGATACCTTCAAACACTTTATGTGCGGAAAGCGAAAACGGTTTTACTATGCAAAAAAAAAAAAAAAAAAAAACACAAGAACTAAACAATAAATGAAGGAAAATCGTATAGTTTAAATATAATTACACAATGAAGATGGTAGTAATTCTCAAAAACAGCACAGAATCAGGGTCTAAAAATTACTTAGATTTATTCTACAAAAGGTAGGATAAATCTAAGTAATCTAAATAATAAAAAGTAATTTTATAGTTTTGGATGTATTTACTGTACGATGTATTGTCTCTAGTAACGTGTTCGAATGAAAGAGAGCAGTACAGCAGTGAGACATTTTTATTTAGTCTATAAATATATATTTTAAATAATTAATAGGGCATACCGATTTACTGCATAATTCACCGAAAATATCTCGTCACAAAATATTTAAAATATCCTGATGTTATGAAAACAGTGTTACACATTGTAAAAAGTTATATTCGCATCAATGCAAAAAATCATCGACAATTGAAAAATTTCCTTGAAGAATTAAAAGAACTTGTAATTGACATTAATTTCTTTTGCATTTTTAGAAGATTATCCAGCTCCAACGTATTAAATCAATTTGTAGATTTGTTTGATCCGATAACTGCATTTCTAAATGAAAAGGAAATAAACGATGCCGAGGGGTTACAAGAAGTAATGTTTTTGACTGATGTTATGGAACATTTGCAAACACTGAATTTACAATTGCAGGGGAAAGATAAAATTATATCTGAACTATCACAGTGTATATTTAGCTTCCAAACTAAATTATAACTTTTTCAAAAAGGACATTAAAAATAAAATATTTTGTCATTTTCCTTTAATTAATATAAATTTTTCCAATATTAAAGAAGAGAAACTCAGCAAGTATATAAAAAAGCTAGAATGAATATTCACAGAATTCCAAAATAGATTTCAAGATATATTTTAAATCGTCTCTTGATTTTTTTCTTAATCCATTTGAAATTAATATAATTCAAGGTGAGTTTTCCATTTCCAATATAATTATGACCCCAAAATCATCTGGAAAATTCGAACTAATAGAGATGCAAGAAGATCAAGCTCTACAATTAAAGTATAAGTCGATGCCGATTACTGAATTTTGGAAATTTGTACTAGAATCGAAGTATACTGAATTAAAAAAGGATGCTTGTCGAACTATTTCAATATTCGGAACAAACGTATGTGAATAATTTTATTCCACTTCAAAATTCGTGAAATCGAAACACCGATCTGTATTAACTACCCAGCATCTCAAAGAATTACTGAGAAGTGCTGTCATCAATTATTCACTAAATTTTAAAGAATTCTCAAGAGCAATAAAATAAATGTGTATAAATATTTAAATTCAATACACATATTTTGTATTTTTATTTATATGTGTTCAATAAATATAATTTTTGTAAAAAAAAATTTAATAACTTTTTTTATACCTTTTAAAAAGTATTTAATTGCGGCTCGTGAAAAAATTTCAAATTTTGAAAAATGGCTCGGACAATCAAGGAGCTTGGTCACCTCTGGTATAAGTTATTAAATCAAAATAGATGTAGCTATTAATTACAGCTTTAGACTTCTATTTTATCCCATAAGAAGTTTTGTATTTAATTATATTTTGTTTTATATTCTTTAATTCTTCTCAACCATAACCTATTGGATTTAGACTATATTTTTTTAATACTGAAATTGTTAAACTTGATCACGGGTCCGACACCGGGGGGTCAACCGTCAGATTAGCAATAATTAATGTGAAACAATAGTGATTGACTTAAAACGAATATATTTCAATTTGTTTTCAAATCTATACTTATCAAAAATTTAACGTAATTCAGAAATTAACATGAAATTATATAACATTTATAACGGCATAATATCTTGCTTATTGCATTTAAGAATACAGCCAATACTATCATATATAATTCTCAACCATTAAAATTGAGTGATATGTAGAACAGAAGAAAATATACTCTTATATAAACAGCCGATCATACCATTCTTTCACGTGAAATATAACATTTGTAAACGTAGAACCTTTTATTTGAAAATCTGCATGCAAGAAAACATATTATTTAATAATATCACACGATTCCCACTTTTAATTAATAAAATTAACGAGATATTTAAAATGACTAATGGCTTTTAAGCTAACAAGCTCAGCAATAAATATTTTCGAATATAAAAATATTTTCTCAAATTCTTATGTATTAAACTTAATTTATTTTTTGGGATCTTTACCTTTTAAATACAATGAAATTTGATAAAAACATTGACATATAAAATTAAGTCTTCTTTAATTATTTCACATAAAACTTTGAAAGTTTGTGCGCATAATAAACAAACTGTGTTCTCTAAATTATTAAGATACACAAATTTCTTACATAAATTATTTGTAATTTAAAAAATTTAACTCCTTTATTATGCCAAACAAAATTAACGGTTCTGTACAAATTATATGAGCCTCTCATAGACTAACTCCATTTTTTAAAAATTACAAATATATTATAAAAGCTCTTAAAAGGTGCCTATTCACCGACCCACTGACCCCAAAAAATTATCATTAATCCATGCTGATAACTAAAATTGGTTTGAATGAGCATATTTGGTGCATTGACGTTCCAGTTTTTCAATATCCAAAAAATGGAGTTAGTCAATGTGTGCACTGAACGGCTTATATATAGATGAACTTCAATGGAAATTTTCTACTATGCTGCAGAATTTTATATCTTAATATTAATCTACTAAGAAAATTTATGACATAAAATAGGTAAAACTGTCAATTTTATAAAAATTTTTCTGTTCTTTAATTAGTAACATCACTTGTAACACGAAAGTTCTCTTCAGAACTTGTATAAATTTCGTACATTCTTATTTAGTTGCTTTAAAGATTTTTTGCCCGTAATGTATTGTAATATAGAAAATGAACGATTAAATTTTTATGATATATAACAAGTGTTCTTCAATAATAGAACCCGATGCAAGACAATTTGTTTAATATGTGTGCAGATTTTTATGTTCAAATATAAAACTACTATGAATGTTTATGATTTTTTAAAT
The DNA here is from genome assembly GCA_032207245.1 of Pardosa pseudoannulata. Taxonomy (NCBI): domain Eukaryota; kingdom Metazoa; phylum Arthropoda; class Arachnida; order Araneae; family Lycosidae; genus Pardosa; species Pardosa pseudoannulata. The sequence goes on along the minus strand of CM063502.1, from coordinate 6,570,084 downwards.
TTTTTAATACCTTTGTCGCTTTCCCATTGCATTTAAAAGATATAAGACCTCTTAAATATTTTTTAAAAATAAAATCTAAAAAATTTATTTTATTCTAGAAACAAGTGCTTTATATTTTGCTTATTTGATACATATTCTAAAAAAGAGAGCATTTCATTCACATATATTTAAGTTGTTTGCAAGCACTTATAAAACTAATTCATGACATATACCAATATGTTTTTGTAAAATTTCAAGTATGTAATAAATTGGTGAACATAAATTAATGTTTTACCTTTTTTTGACGAGATAATGTGTATCCTGGCATGCTTGACAAAGAAGTATCTTTATAATTATTGTCTTCTTCAATCATAACTAATGTACGAAGGTCTAAAGAAGCAACGGCTGCCCGAAGAAGCACTCCCAAGCAGAAAACTGCGATACAAAAAGTCAAAATCATCTTACATAGTCTCTTTCTCTTTCGACGAACCATTCTTTCTTGCCCTCATAAAATTTCACCTACTGCAAACATCATAGTATACTTGTAATATAAATGTCAAATTGTATCCGATCATTTTGACTTCTTATAATTTATGTTAGTACGGTTAACAGAAAGTTCAATGATGTATTGTTGCTCAAGGGATCTTCATCTAATAAGACATTTTCAAGTCATATTAAGACATATACCCCATTTTTTAACTTCAAGAGTTATTTAAATTTTACATAAATTTATTTATGAAAAGGATTTATTGTACATCAAAGAAAAGACTCAGTTCCATATTTTCTTCCCTTCATTTTAAGTTTCCACCTGAAAGGTAAAATCGATAATAAGGAGAAATAAATCTTGTAACACAATACTAATCACGTCTTATAAAATATTAAATAGTTATTTTCAAAATATAAGGAAATAGAAACTTTTAGTGCAACAATCTAAATAAAAATAAGTAAATGAGTTAAAACAATATGAAATTAAATATTCAAGTATATTTTTTAGATTAATCATTTTATAATGAAGGAAGCGTCATTTGTGGTTAATATGAGTTTTTTTATTGTTTAAACTCTTAGAAGATATCAGATTCTCATTAATTAACAATAAAAATATATTTTGGTGTTTTGTTTTTTATTCGTGTTTATATGTAACTTGTTAACAAAAATATGAATGAAAAGCAAGATAGTTAAATCGGTACTGAAACTTTAGAATCAGTTAAGTTGCAGAAGGAAAATCGTTTTAGTTGAAAATTAATAACAATGTCGTAATTCCTCTTATGTTTGTTGTAGACAAATTTTTATCATCATGACTATAACAAATTCATATGAAAACAATCTCATTTGGTAGACAGTTATATCGCTGACTAGTGTCATCTAAATACGGCTTAAATTTCCAAAAATATTTCTGTAAGATGAGGTTTAGGTTTTCTTATATCAACACATTTATTTAACACTTATTTGCATAAATAGTCCAAACTTTAAATATGTATGGTAAATTATAAAAAATTATAATACGTGCCATTATAAATTCAACTAATTTAAGAATCTTAAATATTTCTCTCTATCGCTCTCTCTCTTAATGCTTCTCTCTCTTATTCCAGAGAATAATTTAATATTTTATTGATTGTACGTAAGTATTACATTATATGTAATGCATACATATTTCATAAAATACATTACGTGAAAAGGGTTTAGAAACTTACAAATCTGTCTAAACTTTCCGAAGCTTTTAAAATATCCAAAATCTCTACAGGAAAGATAGATGAGGCTAGATGCAAATGAAAATTGCAGACCTCACCAGTTACATAAGCATGTTCGATTTACAGCCACCCGTGTAAATAGGAGAACAGTTGCTATAACTTCGCCTGTGACTATAAAAAAATTAAAATTAAAAATTACATCCGCAGTAGTAGCTTTGTCAAAGTCAACAAAAGGATTTAAAAAGTTTAAATTTTAACCAGTCCAGTGTGGTTGTATGAGAGTAGGAAGTTAAAATATTTGTATAGATAAAATTCAGCGTAGATAAAATCTTTTTCATTCTATAATAAAAATGAGGTATGAAAAATAAAAACAAAACGATGATTGTAAATTCGAGTGAGATATGAGCTAAAAGTATGGTTATACGATGCTTTTAGGGATTTAGAGAATTAAAAAATAATGCGATGATAAAATTTTCCGTCTTAAATCTCCCAGCAGTCCACATTAAAATTTTGAAAAACTCAAGGCATGGAAGATTCGAGTGACCAAAGTGTTATCGTAGTGGATTGGGTTTAATTTGCCGTACAGAGCATTGCGGATATCTGGCTTTAATACATGATCAGAGTGCTTAGAAGAATCTACCCATATTGACGTGCCCTTTATTTTCTCCTTAGAAACGTGAAGTAGTTCACTTTTCACAGCAAGAGAAATATGCGTAGAAATGCCTTACATTTAAGAAATTTGAGAGCTTGATCTGCGTTAGAAACTTTGACATGAAGAGCAGAATTTCATATAAAGGCTGTGATTTATATTGGGTAATTACATAGGATTAACAGATATTACAAAATAGAAGTGTCCATATATAATATCAAATTATTTATGCTTAAACTACTTATCATAAACTAACATTACTATTTTTTAATATATTTGTGTTAGTATGCGATCAATGGATTTGAAAATTGTTTAATTTAAAAATGAATGTTGTATTTTAACAACAGCTAATTTTCAAAAATCCCTCCAAAATCTGATTTTTATTGATAACAAGTAATGTTACAGTATTAAATATTTAATTTTAAACTGTGACTATTAATTAAAGATAGAATTGTGGTATCATAGAAGAAAAAGAACATCTTAGAATGCATTAATATTTGAAGGAAGAAATTTTTAGTTTCGAAAATTTACAATTATCAATTTTTAAAATTAGCTGCTGCAACACTTTTAATCCATTTTTTGTTCATTAAATATCTAAATTATGCAGTAAAAAATATTTTAAAATTAATTTTCATGCAATAAATATTGAAAACTTCAATGATTCTAATATGAGTGATATTCCAAAAATAACACCATACGAGTTATGCAGCGTATGGTAAAATTATACGATATAATATATCTAAGCACACGGCATCGCCCAGATTATTGTTAAAAAAATTTTCCATTGTTCATCAGTGTTATTAGAAATCCTGATGCAAAGATTGTAGCACTCTATAACACAATTCTTACATATATGCATGCAAGTGTAATTTGAACAGATACTTTCTATTATTTTGCTATGAAAGGGACCTACAGCTTAGAGCAGATTCTTCATTCCAGCAGCGAAATTCCAAGCAGTGTGCTTGGGTACCGAAAAGCAGCATTCAACGATTCCGCCACCGTTTGATAATCAATCCATTATGTATCAAAAGGTGCAAAGAGAAATAGTTATAGTTAGGATAGATTTCATTCATAATCTTGTTTACAGTGGTAACACCGTTCTTCGAGTAGAAAAAAGTTAATGATAAAAACACAAACAGTTTATCTCTAGTATTTTCTTCATTGTAAATTAAATAATTTTTTTAAGGTTGATTACTTTTGTGGTTAAGAAAAATAACAGTTTTCGAAGCTAAAACCGTCTTGAAAATATTTTTAAATTTATTTATTAACTTGTGATGTTCGAATGAAAGCATAGTAAGCAGGTTGGAACTTTTCACGACTTGTTCGAATGGACATCAGAATACTGACAATTTATTTTCTGTTCCGTTATGAAACTTTCTACCTTGATTATATAATTAAAAAAGTTGCTGCCCAAATCCATAAAATTCGATAAATTTTCTCGAATTTCAACATTTGCAGATTATTACCAGGAATTTGGCTAAATGAGCTAACACCTGAAGAGTTGTTTTCAAGTAATTAAATATTAGAATAGTTTTATCTAATTAAGAAAATGTTTTTGTCTGTATGGAATTTATATTCTTCTTTTAAAACTTGTTGATAAAACATTGACAATATAACTTATATTGCCAAATAAAAATTAATCGTAGAATAAATTTAAAAGTAATAAAAAGTATGTATTTAAAGCATGTGAGACTAAAACTCAAGTATTCCATAATTCGCCCGAATCCATTAAAAATAATCCATTCTATATTTTAGGTTCAGTCTGAATTTGTAATATATCATATTAATGTTCTCCTAATGTCAGGAAACTGGCCGAATTTAAACCCTTATTAAAATTGAAAGTTTGAAAAAGAATTTATGGAGTATAATTAGAAGAAAAATATCTCTAAATTATTCCAGAATAAGACGAGAAACGATAATTAAATTACGGTACTGTAAAATACTGAAAGAAGTATTGCAAAACCTTGTGGATTTCCTCCCTAAAAGTGTATTTGTTGTGATCGTAGAGACATCATATTAAATCATTTATTATCTTTTCTGCTCAGTAGAACTTGAAATTATTTTTTTATTTCCTTTTATCTCGGAAAATCGAAATAGAATCGGATTTCTAATAGCTTGTAAATTTTTAGTACGATACTTTTTATATAATTAAATAGTTATTTTTGTTCAATAACTTATCATAGTTTTGCCTTTAAACTAATTTAATATACTGACATCGAAAATATCAGTTGAAACTTGTTTTGGGGGGATGGGGGTTATTCTTTAAAAAATATTAGATTTAACAAATTTGCAATACTTTTGGCCAGTAGTGTATTTAAAACACGCAACAGTTTTATAATGTAAATCACCCATCAAAATAAATAAGACCTTATATTTTAAAACTATTATAAATACTTGTATAACAGTCTTTTAGAGGGACTAATTCTGTTTCTTTTTTACGTATTTTGTCTCAATATAATTAATTGACACAGTAGGGGAAAAATATAAACAAATTACTTTAATTGTGCTCTGTGAAATATTTTCTCTTTAGTTTTACTAGGGCATAACAAGGTAAAGATATATTAAAATTGAATTCTCTGTATTAACATTGCATCCCCATTTTATTGAAACATCCAATTTCCCCAGACAGGAGCGAAAAAAGTGTTTATTACTCTAATAAGAATGCATTTCTTTTTGTGCAGGCGCATTGACAGATGAGCGGCCAGTAAAGGAGAAGCAACCGTCGCCCATGGCAACCTTCCTAACAATGTGGATCTTTGGGATGAGTAAGAATGAATTATGGTATTCGATACTGAATTATTTCGAGAGTATCGAAACGATGGCGGGGAAAGAACGTTTATTGATTAACTGGTTATAGAGGAGTGATAGTAAAAGATTGACATATATTTAATTATTTTCAAATACATTTTTATATTGCTGTTGTATTAACTCATTCAACTATGCATTTTACATTGTTGATTTAAACTAGGAAATAACGCATTTTCTTTGTTAATAGTACTCAATTATCAATTGCAACGATGTCTTAAATAATATTGTGATCTATGATTTTTGAAGGATTAGAACTTTACAGTAAACACTTTATTAAAGATATTGTATTTTTTATGAGGAGTATGGCTTTTAAAAACATACATATATACATGTATATAATATATATTAATATTACATGTACGCATGCACACACACATGCATATATATATATATATATATATATATATATATATATATATATATATATACACATAAACTTTTAGTTATTTTAATTTAGTTATTTATCTATTCTAATATTTTACAGAAAATTTATAAACAATTATTTTTATGATTTCTTACGTTTGAAATAAACTCACTATCAAATTATAACCTGTTTATTTTAGATCGTCTTGATTAGGTCTCGAAGTCTAGTATTTCTATTTTTAATTTAAAATTTCAAATTTTTATCTCACGTGGCCATCCGCCGTTGTCTCTTTAACAAAGCAAGCCCTAATATTGTAACTATTTTATTAATATTTTCATGACAGCAAAATCAATTCTAAAATATTTTATTATTAATTAAAAATCCCCCCCTTTTTGTTGTTGTTGTCGGGGACTTAACTGAACAACTTATTCACTTCAAGCAGTCATCAAAAGTACTCCCAAAACTGTTGAAATCAGCCATAGCTAGAATCTCTTAAAACTTCATTTTAACTTCGAAACACGGACTGCACATTTGCACGTTCATACACCACAAAATCAGTCAAAATCAGTCTGTGTAGCACTAAAGCGGAATTACGCCATTCTCATGAGAAATTGGCTCAACTAATCTGGACAGGCAGAAAACTCCAACTTGTAGAAAATAAGTGACCAGGAATTCTAAAATCTAAATTGAGTCACCAAAGTTAAGGATTTTGTTCTTAGAACACAGAAATTATTGCGCTCTCTGAATTTAGGCTCTTTTCGAAAATTAGAAAATTGGGGAGATTAGTTTTATCACTTATTAAAATGGTTCTTAATATATTACACTCTCTCTTACACACACATATATATAGATATATACTTGCACACACACACACACACACACACACACACACATATATATATATATATATCTGTGTGTGTATTAAAAATTAAATAAAATATTTCATGTTTTAAATGAATAGCGTGTATCTTTGAACTGGGTGACATTTAATAAAATTATATTCTGTTTTCGGATAAATACATAATTTTAATTTTATTTATTGCTGCATTAATAATATTCAGTATCTGAATACATAAATATAAAATTGGTAATTTGCTCTTCTTATAACAAATTTTTGTTTGAGTAATAAAAATATGTATATACTTTGGACTCAAACATATGCTTTGAAAAAAAATATTTCTACTATGAAACGTACAAATGTAAGTAATTATCAAACGGATTTCGTGTAACATGAGTATTAAAAAAACCTACTGTGTTATGTAAAGAATCATTTTTCTTATGCAATAAAAACAATATAGATTTTTCAGAAACAATAAATGCTTAGGTTTATTTCAATCATCTGAAGAAATCCACCATTAATGGAATATAACAATATATCATTAAATGTTTTTAGCATTTATTTTTTAGCAGATTTCATCCAATAATGATGGAAAGAAACCATTTAAAAAATAAAACCCATCAGAATTCTGACAATTGTTTCAATACATTAAAAAAAGAAATAATACATTATCAAAATAATTTTCATTATATTATCTGCCTGTAAGTAAGAGTAACGTTAATCTTTATCACCCAAATCTATGCGATGAATTAGTAATTTTGGAACCAAATAAACATTCATTCAACATATGTTAATATTAAATTGTAAATTAATAAGCACATTCTATGTACAATAAAATATTTAGTTAAAATTTACGATAATTTCACTCATATATATTTTTAAAAGTCTCCTTTGAGTACAACTGAATAACACGATATTAAGATAAAAGTATTTTAAATAAAATATTTAACATAAACAGATATGTATTTAGCTATCTGTATTATTTATGTTTCAAAATTTTAGGCATCTATTAATACTGTATGTAGTTAAGTTTCTCCATCAAAATTTCATTTTTTGATGCAACTGTTCCAGAGTGATGTCTAGCAGATATATTTGCCTTAATTTCAACATGACTCCATTTATTCTGTGCAAGCATCCTAATTCTAAATCGTTAAAATCACACGTGGTCTATCTTCCTAAAGCATACTAAGAGAGATATAGGATTCAATTTTCCATTCCACTCTATTATCGATATTTCGAATGTAGGTATACTTACCATATTTGGGTTCGATTTCGTGCCCTTCAAATCCTCAGTATACGTTTTAACCTTTCTTTACATATTTGTGTAAAGATGTTGAATTCTACTCTATTTTAAAGGGCAGCTAACGCTCTCACCAACAATCGGAGAACTAATGTTCTCTCTTTCCCAGTATTTCGATGCAGTTACGTCATATTATTGCAGCGCCCCCTATAACACTTTAAGATCGGTGAATAATGGGAGAATCTTCGACTCGGTATAAAATACAGTTTTACAGATAATATTGTTTTGTACCAGGTAAACAGATGCATCCAATATGGTACAACATATTTTTATTCAAACATAAAGCATATGCATTTTTATACATTTTATGTAATGCGTTAATATTCTCAGGACATCTTTAAAAACAATTAAGATTTTTGTATTATTTCAGCATGCTGAATCCGTTTCATCAGTTTATGTATAATTATCTGAAGTCTTTAATTTTCATCCCTATATAAATAAGTAATATTGTCCGCATGTACAGATGGATGTCTGTGTGTGCGTTTCAAAACTTTAAGTTTATAATATTATACAAAATTTTCCGTGTTTAGCCCATGCAAAAAAATGAATTTAATAAAGATTGCCATTATCTTTCATGATTTTCTGGCTTAAATAAAAGTGGGAAGAGAACAAAGTTAAGTTTGCTTAATGACATGTTCTTCATATTACGTTAATGAAAAAAATTATTATTGTACAGGAAATTCGTCATAAAATGGTATACCACTTTGTACAATTGGCTAAAATATTTTTTATTAAATGAAATTATAATTCATCTCTTAATAATCATAAATATTTGTCAGGATTAAAGAAAAACATGATATTATTTATCATGTTTTTATATGTTTCTACAATTCTACAACAATATATATATATATATATATATATATATATATATATATATATATATATATATATATATATATATATATATATATATATAGTGGCAGTTCTCCCCTTAACTGAAAGTTTTTTATAAAAATCTAAAACCCTTTATTTGAAAAGGGAACAATGAAACTCATAAAGTTCAAATTCAATTGCATATTCTTTTATTATGACGAAGCAAATTAAGTCACAAAATTTTTCCTTGTGGAAATATTCAAAATTTTGCTCCATGATATCAAAGAACCAAGTAAGAATGGGCACTGAAAAGAAAAACAACCGAGGCTTATAAAAACGTATATAAACCCAATAACATCTTCAAGCATAAAGAACGAGGATCCAGACAAAACACTGTTGTATAAAATTTCGGGAAGAATCATCTACTTTATTCTGCAATCTTTATTTCGTCATAACAGTTTTTATTTCATTTTCCTTTATTTTACGGTACTATATTGTTTAAACTAATCCAAGGGATACAGACTTTCATTAATTTTTACAGTATTCAAATTCTGAATTTTTATCAACATAACCTCTTTATTTAAAAGGAACTTTAAAATGTTCGATGCATATTCCGCATCATTTAAAAATGTATTTTCTCATTGGGGTATTATTTTATATAAATAAGGAAATGGGATATTTAACTCGTATACAAACATATAAAACTCACCCTAAAAGTTTTTATTCTTTATAGTTTTTTTGAACATTTAGACCATAATACGTCGGTTGGCAAATTGTAAGTTTTTAAAAAATACTTTATAAAACCACACACAACTTCTTCTCAAATAATACAAACAATATTTGAAAGAAATTTAGCTGGAGGAGAAGGGAAAGTAATACAGATTAAAATCAGTCCAACGACAAATATCTAAACTAAAGTAATAGTTATAAAGTTTTGACAATGTTGAGTAGCCCTATTTACATGTTAGAAAATTGAAAAAACTTTAAAATCTTCTGATCGTCTTGTTTGTGTTATACAGGTGCTGAAGATTTTTCTTTCAATTTAAATGTTTCATTGATATCGAAAATTCTTTTTTCTTTTAAATGTCCACTGTTTTGTGTTAAGGTGATATTTTTCATTCGGCATTGCCACCCCCAACAACGACACGATGAAACTTATATGGACTAAACTAATTGTATGGTAGACAGGATCATTTAACTAATGAGTGAATAAGGTCTCTCAAAAATGTATTTGAAAAAAAAAGAGAAGACCTATGCTATAGATGTCAACTCAGTAGTAAGCATACTACGAGTTAAAGTTTTAGAAGCTTCAATGGTTTGAATGAAAATTTTATTTTAGGAGCTCGTAAATTTCATACCAAATTGTTTGCATGTGAATGAAATCAATAAAGATATATAAGAATGTTCTAATGATAGTCTTCTGCTATTCTATAGAATAATTTTTGAAGTGAATCCATGAAGGCCGAACTTCCATAGTCTCTTAACCGTTTAAAATTTGTTAAAGGGGACTTTAGAATAGTTATATTAAGTATGTTAAGTATAGTAATATTAATCAAGGATTTTTTATGAAAGAAAAAAAATCGCGGTTTAGAGATGTAATAATCAAAAACCAAGCTTTAATCATGTATATGCTTAACTTAATTATAACAGAGAGATATTTGTTGAGAGATATGTTTGTACAAACCGTATTTTTTAAAAATGTTTCAATAAAAACACAGCCTATAAAGTTTTTAAAATTCTTGAATATTTAGTAATATTAGTAATGCTATTTGCAAAAGGCACAAAGGATTAAATGCATTAATTTGCGCTTAAATAAAAAATTGAGTTCAGAATTAAGTAAAATGAATCATGATAGATATTTTTAGTATTTTTATTGAAATAATTGTGTTACTAAACGCAACTAAATTACTTTACTAAAGCGTAGATTTTTAATTAAAGGTCTTTGCAAACTTTATTTAATGGAAAATTTAAAAAACTATTTAATATTATAAGACAAAAAAATCTATCGTATGGTAAATACATATCACGTTGAAATGTCATATGTATTTATCATATTTCTATAACGGCGATATAAAATACTAATGCTTTTAAAATTAGTTATTTAAAACTACTTAAAGCGAACAAAACATCGTCACTCAAAATTATCAAAGATTACATATTTAGTTTCATTATATATTCGTACAGTGGCTCCCAAACGTGTTCATACATTCTCATATTCCAATGAAATAGTGTTCTATCCGTTAATTAAAATTGATATTTCAGAATGGTATTTTTAATAATAGCTAAAACATGTTTCTTAACCAAAATTTATGAATACTTTTAAATATACTAAAAAAATTCGGAAAATCATTAACAGAAAGATAACGGAATGTAACGTCACAAAATTTCTACATACTAGTTAATATTATAATATTAGGGTAAACTAGTGTTTAGTAGAATATCCTGTAATATCCACAACAGCTTTTAGACTGAGAATAGAATTTACTTTTTAAAAATTTCTGGGTCAGTATGCCTTCATTCTTCGATCATTAATTTTTTTAATAGATTTTCGTTAAAATGTCGTTAATTCGCTCACTAGCCTCTAGCTCTCTTCAAATATGTTCTATTTGGTTTAAATACAGGTATTAAGTTGATGTTTATAATATCTGTAAACAATTATAAAGTCATATGTTGAAGACCACATGCATAGGATCAATATGTTGAGTCAAAACGAAATTATTTCAAATAACTTAATTTGAGTGAACATTTTGCTGCCTTTTAAGTAATTTAAAAAATGAGCACAATACATTATGACATGAATAAATATCCCATTAATTAGTCCTGATGCTTAAATACAACCCTATACTAAGACATCTTCCCCCTCATATTTTATTATTCTAACGAAGTTCTTGGGATTAAAGTCCTCGTATTTTCTTGTCAACAAATTTAAACGCCCATCGGATCCCAAAATGTTAAATTTGTTCTCATCTGCAAATAATTCCAACACGTATAGGATTTATTTATCTTTGATTTTGAGAAGGAAACACTAAGTTTTCTATTTTTAAGAGTAAGAAAAATTTTTATCGACCAGAACGATCGTATAATCCAGCTATTCTGAGACCTTTCAGATGAAATTACAGTAAAACATCTTTCAACAAATATGGTAGAAATTTTTCAATCATTAAAATGTGGATTTTTACAGATTTTCTAACTATAAATTCCGGATCATGTTGAATGAGCTTACTCAACGATGTTTCAAGTCTTGTTTCTTCTTTAAACCATTTTATCATCGTAGAATGGTTTAAGTTTACTGATTCAGTGATATTCCGAACTGATTTATCACTACTATAATAAAAGGTAATCTGTTTTCAGAAGCTGTTATTTGTTTCCGTAGAACAGCGAGCTATTTTTATATAATAAATTGAACATTGTAAAATAAGCAAGTGAAAGTGAAAGCTGATTTGTTTTTTAAATGTCATCAAAGATGAAAAAGTGAAAAAGAGGTTTAGATGATAATTTTAATTAAGAATTTATTCCAAAGTGTTTAGGTGGACGATCCATTTTTTGTCCTCTCTCTACATTTCTGTTGTTATACACAAATAACATGAATCAATATTTAAAAAAAGTTGGGTTTTATTCAGAATAATATGGAAATGATATGAAAAAATATTAGACTTCGTATTCTAATTCCGTTCTAGAATATTCCGATTTTTCTACAGATTTTTTTTCAGTGTTCGAATAGTTTTGGAGCCACGGCGTAGACTTGTCTATGTATTCTATCAAACAGAAAAAAAACTGCATTGCATTTATACAAGTGTGTTAAACTTCTATTTTTTCTGACTTAAGACTGAAAATATATTTCTTTTGAGTTGACAGAGAATATGTTTAACAGTTCGTTAACTACTAAGTGCACATAACTGAAAACCCACCCTACTCTTGGTAAATCTATAGCGACCAATTGTATTTAGTAGTTTTAATAAATCAATAAATTTTCTAAAATTATATATCCACATAGAAACTCTTTAAATTCAAGCAAAGCACTTAGCAGACAAAATTTATTTTCATCCTAATGATGGAGAAGTGAAGGACGCAAGAGATAACCGTGTATCTGATGATTTGTGAAAATGCCAAAATGCAAATGACGTAGATAATTTCACATGAAAGTGAGACTTGTGAAAAAAGTGAAGGAAAGGACCACACTTAGCAGTTATTAATACCGTGTTTAGTTTTCAGAAATGTAGAATTAATGCAATCTCAATGAAACCCGTACTTGATTCAATTTGAATGACTGAGAAAGTTTAGGTTTAGAAAAATAGAACGTAATTTGAGATAATTTTTAAAAAAATTAGGGCAATATTTTTTGAACAAATTATATTTTAAACCTTTCAAACGATTTACTAATATTTATACTTCCTTTTACCCTTTAACATATGTTCAGTATTCATAAAATACTATTTAAATTTTAATTATTTAATAATTCATTAGTGTTGTTTCACTTTATTCTATATAGTTTCTGTTCTAACGAATTTTTTCTATTCTACAGATGGCATCATCATGTGACGTTTTTATTTTGTTTTCAGTTTCTGAGCTAAGGTAAAATGGCTGTTAGCTTGTTATTTTGTGAGTGTGTAATTCTGTTCACTTTTTGCCTGTATTCCATTCGCATTCAGCGGCAAACATGTGTTTAAACATAATTCTTAATTCATATTGTGTACATCGTGATGTGTTTCATCATTAAAGACAGTTTTATTCGACAATAGACTTCTGTTTTGATTCACCATTTCAGTTTCTAAAGATCCCGCATATCAAATTAACAATGATAAAAGGAAGGTAAGTAATTACCCGATTTAATTTTGATTACTCAATACTATTGAACATTCATAATAATTAATAGGCTTAAAAGAAAACCAAAATTCAAAATTTATGGTTATTCAAAGTAAAATTCTTTCTATTCAATACAACATATCAATTATACTTTAATCGGAAATTTTAAAAATTTACACTATGTTTTACTTTGTAAGTTTGAACTCAATAGATCACGTGAAAAATATGTTTCATAAAATTTCACCTTACGAGATTTAAAATTACTCGTTTGCCATTGGTGTTTTCTTAGTAATAACAGGTTATAACTTTCAGAAAAAAGTTTTAATATCTGACATGGTCAAACAAAAAGAAGGAAATGTATATAATAGCAGATTAATATTGTAACCATTAAAAAACTTTTTATCTGCAATTATAAAATGTTAGACATTTTCATCTCCTTATGAATATATACCATAGACAAATAAATGTAGTCTTTACTGGCTTGAATAAATTTAGATGGAAGTCAGGAATATTATTGATTGCGTTAATAACATAAAAAGATGAGTTCTTTCGTAAATTTAGTATTTATGAAGCTAAAAAAATTAAGTCAAACTAAAATATATAGCAACAGACTTTTTAAAAAAAATAAATACACAACTGGAAGGAAGAAAAATAGACCGATTTCAGTGAAATGTTATGTCAGTTGGATTGTGTCTGATTAGGGCAGCGTTAAGATTAGGAATGAGTTAAGATTTGACCTGATGATAAGCAGGTATAATTGCATGTACCTGAAGAGCAGGCACATGCAATTATAACCCAGAACATGACAAATTTCAAGAAAAAACAATATGTTGTGTGCAGAGATTTCGCACAAACCTGAGCATTTTTAACTCGGGTTGCGGCATTTGTAACTCGAACGGCATTGAAAGGAAGTCCTAGACCCCACTGTGAGATTATAATCTGCCACAGTTCGTCCTGATTTCGTTTTATTTCATGTGATAATGTGGTCATCCATAAAGCTGTCATATCTAGAGAGTGAGATAATTGCGTGGCCGGGCTACTCGCCCTACTAAAATTTTTTAGGATGCTTTCAATTGTTATTCTAGCTATTCCCACAGAGGGGAAAACTGCTTTACTGAAGAGTACTTGATTCTACGGTGGTTAATCACCTGAGGGAAAGCATGTATGCAGGTGAGGGATGCTCACATATCCTGTTGATATCGGTTTTGCTTGTTTATTTTCGCTGTAAATATCTTTTTATTAATGACTCCATATGATTTAATCTTGCCTTACTAAAATACAGTATTGTTTTCATGTTTGTAGATTTCTTTTTATTTCATGCATAAAAAGTTGCTTTGTTCCTGCTGTATTTCCTATCAGTCAAAGTAGTATTTGTCGACAAACCGCTGTATAACTTTTGGCTGTGAGTGTATTTATGAAAACTTGTAATTTTCACGGTTGGAGGAACTTGAACACACTACTTTTAATATATTTTTAGAACATGCATCTAAGCCAGAAGAACGCATTTAAAAAATTATAAAACTAAATAAACACATTTTATGATCATATCTTATTTGTAATTTAAAAAATTATATGAGAAGTTATGTTTTAGGAACTATATCCATTTATTTTGAAATTAGTCATTTAAAATTTTTTTGTTGTATGTGCCTTTAAGTTGGTTTTAAAACACATATAGAACATCTGCTCTTAATATGTATAATAATCTGTTTACAGAGCTCCCACAGAAAATACTACAACGTCATAGAAAAGTATTTGAAGTTTTTGCATAAAATCAATTTGTAGCGAGAGGAGGTCTGGAAATAACTGCGTCTATAATGGTTTGTAACTCTCTCTTAAAAAGCTCCTCGTAAGAATATTACTTCTCTTATGGCTAGTACCAGTAAAACATTACTACGGATAAATCTTCTATAATATTCTAATAAAGTTAAAAGTACATTTTCTCCTACATTAAAATGGGTGTCTTCCAAAATTTAACCAGAACGAATGTTCTACTATGTTATATGAAAAATTCAAATGGATATTAATCTTCAGAAACTCAATCAAAAAATATTTTTATAAGTATAGTTTACACATTTTTTTACATACACAAACATTAATTATATGTACACGTGAACTGTTTTGAAAATATTTAAGAGCATTTTTGAAAAGTGAGACCCTACATTTTTAACGAGAAAGATTATCTTTATAAGGCATATACTTAAACAAGATTAATTAAAGTTACTATTATAAAACCTGAAATACGTGAAAGATTTATCTCTGAAACTGTTTTAAAGCCATTATGAAAAGCTTAATTCCAGCCAGTAAAATGAGTAGTGTGTTCAGAATTAAATGACTTAATGTGCTTTAGAGAGAGCTTCAGTTTACTTGGATCAGAAAGTTTTGGATGCATTCCAAGTTCTTTACACTTCAAGGAAATGGGCTAAGTTCATACCTACTATTTCAGAAATATTTTATACTGTCAGGTTAAACTTATATTTTAAATAAGATTGAGAAATTCAGAAATCCAGGATGCTTAAGGATAGCTTCGAATGTGATATCTTATGTTTACAGGACATAACAATAGTTTCAAATCAGTATTTTGCAATGATTTGAAACAAATTTATGAATGAATTTGAAGTTCGTTATTACAGGCGGAAGATATTTTCAAATTAGCGAATATAACCACATGTAATTTATTTGAAGCGGTAATGTTCTAGTCGAAAACTAAATTATGCACACATTCATATTCAGAATTATTTGTACAAACTATGTAAATGATATATTATATAAAGATAATTGAATCCCAGATCACGACACAAAATTGTTTCTAATTTATTTTTAAATAACTTCAAACATTTATTTTACAAATCCAAGATTAATTCATTATAGCTCTGTTATTATGATCTTCTGTAATGATAATAAGTCAGTGATAAGTTTGTTTTGGGTGAGAACTATTTTTGATGGAACAACTTTTGTCACATGAGGTACATAATTAGGTATCAAGGAATAATTATGCAGAGTATTTAAAGCTAACTACAAACGGTATCAAATATTCCTTCTGACTTTGAGTCTCCTAACGTACTTCCTATATTGTACAACTTTGCTTAAGGTAATCTCAATGAGCTGAGTTTGATCCGAAATTTTTTTCCAGAAGTTAACTTACTTTATTTAAGTCGTGAGGGGGGGGGGGCAAGAACTTGGGGACGTTTATAGGGAAGTTACTCTGTGGTTCTGCCTGAGTTGTAATATTTCAGGAAGCAATGACTGAGACATACCTTAGGACTAGTAATGTTTTTTTTTTTTAAATTTCTACCATTTTTTTAGTTTATCTGGACCAACTATATGAACGACTAGGACATAGATTACTCGCTCATTTAATCACTCACTATCATACTCATCAACATATAGAGGAATATACAGGGCCCATGGGACTGAAGTTATTTCAATTTTACAGTGTTTGATAGTTATGGAACAGATTGTATCTATCCTAACCAGTCCAGAGCAGGAGTAGCTCAGTAAGCAAAGGCAACGATCTCGTAACTGGAGGGTTTTGTGTTTGGGGCTCGAGTTGGTTTCGATAATAGTGGCTGGGGCACGTAAAATAGATTCAAGGCCGCAATGTCCTCTAAATTATTAAACGATACCTCTAGGGCTGGAAATCCAAGCCTGGGGGTCTTCTTCTAAACTACGAAGACCCACTTGAGCTAAGACGTTCTTCCACCCTCAAACGAAAGGCGCATCCCTTCGCCTTAATTCATGTAGCATCTGGACCACGTACTTGTGTCGTTCAAGTGGCATTGGCAACAGTAACAAAAACCTAACCAGTCCTAGGTAAAACCGGTTTTTAAGTTCTACGTGAAACCGGTTTTTAAATTATAGGTACAATCGCTGTTTAAGCCTTTATTTAAATTTTAATTTAAATACTGAGTTTCAAACATCAAAGGTATATCTTCCTTATTGCTATCTCCAAATTCCTTATTAACTCCAAAATACTGCCAGTTACTAAGAATATTTTGTTTTGCATTAAGCATTAACGGTGAAAAGGGAAACGTAATAAATTAATTTACTGTAAGATTTAGAGGATATTATGCAAGGAAATTCGTATATCAACTGCCTGAATTTCTCCCCACTGCCTCTTAAAGCTGTGTTAATAATTACTACTATTTGGTTTAGGTTTAGAATTAGATTTGAAATTTGTTTCATGATAAGAAACCTAATATTTCATAGAAATTTAAATTTGTTTGAAATATTAACCACTGAATAAAAAGTAATTGCTATGAAGTATTAGCATGGTTGTATAATGTAACTGTTTCACACATGTGAGATAGCCAGCTGGCCCATTTTATACCCTGTAAGGTAATTTATAAGGGCGTTATTTGTTTACTTATATCTCACATCATAATTCACTCTTGTCATTTGAAAATGCGATTAATTTCTAGGTAATAATTTTGCACTAGAATCGAGATGTTACTTATATGCAGACGTCCTTCGTATGCATATATATACAAACATATATATATATATATATATATATATATATATATATATATATATATATATATATATATATATATATATATATATATATATATATATATATATATATATATATATATATATATGTGTGTGTGTGTGTATACGTATGTATATATATATATGCATACATACATAGTTCTTTTAAAAAGCAATCTATACTTATAAATAATTTTGTACGTACCTATATGCAGTCATCATACATTTGCACAGGTTCACCATTTTATTAACATTTATATGAAAGTTAATAAAATGGTGAACCTGTGCTATATACTAAATGCAATTTCTTTAGAATAATATTAGGACGTATTATTTAAAAATATAGTATAGTTTAGAAAACAAACTAATCCCATTCCTCCCAATATAAGACACTGGTTTCCTTAACAAATGATACTACATGCCAAATGTTTGAAATTAATCACATAAACCCAAGTTGCAGCAGGTGTTTCAGATTCAGATTCCTTTTCAGATAGAATGGTGTTTTATTGATTTCCGTTATTGCTTACACTTACTAAGTATTAGAGGTCAGATATATTTTTTTTCTAAAGATATCACTGTACCCGTTGTTTGAATAGTTTTCTTATTTTAGTATGCAATGTAGGTCACTTCAAAATTTTAAATTGATGTTTGATGAATTAAAAAAAATCCTTATTTATTTTCTAAATCGAAATTTGTAAAGTAAGAAAGAAAAAAGAAGGATATTTAAGCTTAATTTATTTGATCAACTTTCAGTCTTCTATAAGTATATTAATTGTCAGTCTTTGTTTTCTTCCAAACTCTCTAAAAGACGGTTAAATAAGTAAGGCGTTGCGTTTATGGTACCGAAAACCACGTGTTCAAATTCTACTGGTATCATGAATGTTCGTAACCGTTTGGAATCGGGTATCATCAGTAACTTCTGGCCTTATTAGGTGTACTGTTGCAAAAAACTGATGCGGTATAAGCTTTACAATCCTTAATTGTTTAAATATAAATATAAAAAAAAACATGCTTGATGAGGAAAAACTTAAGTTTTCCAAAAATGTCAAGTGAAGTAATTCTGTAAAGTGATGAAAGGTAAAAAGATATTCTTTTAGTTTGGCGAATTCAATACTAGAAAATATTTTATTAAATTATCCACTATTTCTTTGAATCAATTATTCTTTAATTTTTACTTTACCTTTTTACTATTTACTCCAAATCCCAAATCTTAAACTTTTAATACTTTCTTTTATATCGAGTATACATATGAATGATGCTGATATCGTCAAAGAGTTCAATATTGAGATTTGTACGATTGTCGATGTTTCAGTCAGTCTAAAGTGTGGAAAATTTTTAAGTGCGCGTGTGTGTCTGTCCATCTGTTTGTATGTTAAGATGTTAAATAGCTGTATGGATGAAACTGGTCATACGGCTCTTACATCAGTATTGTAGATCTGCTTAAACTTTCGGACAGAATCGATCCTCCGGATAGGTACTTTCGAATGTTTTGTTTCATAACAAATAGTAGAATCGAAATTTATTGAAAAGTTTAATGAATATTCAGTGATATTTTGAAATAAACGCTGTAAAGTCTTTCACATTATTATTATCCGTCTGAGGGAGTGAACGAAAAAATGGAAGGATAATATGCTTTCAACACACATCACTGACAATGGAATTCATTCGAAATAATTCGCCCAGAGCCTGATTAAAGTATAATATTATGTCTTTGCATGTTTTTCAAATAGATAGAAATTCTCTTCCTTTAAATTTAAATCTTTAAAAGTAAAGTTTCAGGGTATCTTCAAATGTTAAGCAATCAAATTTTAAGGTTTAGAATATATGTGATAAGATCTTAAAAAGTTAAGAAATGAAATTCATCGTTCATCTCATTAAGTCAATAGTATAAAATGATGAAATAAATTATAATACGTGAAAGAAAGCTTTTCATATAATAATTTGTCTTAATATAAAATTATTTAAACATTTTTTATTCACATTTTTTTTTTATTTACGTAACAGTTGAAATGTATTTCTCAGTCTTTAATAATTTGAAGACTTTTACGCATTTAGTTTGTGAATTCTTTCACTGCTCCTTTAAGAAAAAAAGGATAATATATGCTCGATACCCAGTTAAGATGATAGGCGGCACATGCTTAAAAGAGCTGTCAAGGGGGGCAAGGTGCAGATTTAGCCGCAGTGTTTGTGCTCATAAACTTCATTGCCAAACGATGGCCGATTGATTAGGGTGCTGGACTTCGGAACCGGAGTTCGTGGGTTCGAATCCAATATTGGCCTGGATGTTCGTAGCTGTTCGGAATCGGCTTTAAGCTCCCGATCTCATTAGCTCTCGTGTTGCAAAAAGTAGACCGTAGCACTCCAAACCAAACCAAACCATAACCTTCATTATTCAGGTATATTATTTTAGGTTTAATATCAGTAAATGAACAAATTTCTTAAAGTTATATTACAAACTCTTCATGTAAATATGTCCTTAGGGTCAGGAAAATAGAACTGAAGTTTTATGGTAAGTTTTATAATATCAGAGGGAATGGCCAATACAATAATTTATTGTAAAGCTACACAAGTTCTCAAATGAATTAAAAATCTAGAAGTACTATTTTATTAAACTTTTTTTTTTACATTTGTAATAGTCTGTATTCATGAGTACATCGATACTACAAGCTTCTGATACAAAATTCCAGAGAATACCATACACTGGCTCTACAGACCTTAAGTTCTTAGAAATTGGATGAAAGAGAAGATTGCTGTCGGATGCCGCTTTCCAACATGTATCAAACATATTCTATCGTATAAAGATCTAGATGACCAGGGAAGCTGTTGGATGACTTACTGATGTTCCTTAAACCGTTCACAAATGATTCGGACACGATGTATAGTTGCATTGCAGTCCATCATTTGCGGAGTAAAGATGTAACCCTTAATCTGCCAGTATGTCTTCCTATTGTATGGCGGCTATGTGTGTAACCTCAACAGACACCAAACCAGCTGAGTATGCCTCAGACCATGATACACTCATCAGATACTTGCACATGAAAACTCTGGGAAACTGATATACATTATATGCCATCTAGGTGAATTCAAAAGATAGAATAAAATGTAATCCCTCTCTAATGCTAAGAGATTTCATTATAAAATAAGAGATAAGTCTGTAGAGGTTAATATCTATCATTACGAGATACGTAGTTAGAGGCTAGAACTGGTAATATATGTAACTATGTGTAGTGACTGATTTTATGACAATAATCAAGAGTTAAAAATGTTCAAGTAAAATACAACTTTTAAGTAACTATTTGTTGTTCAAAAATTAATTCCTTATTTAAGTTTAAATATAAATATTGAATATGTTAATAACATTATGTATGACTAGGGATATTGTAAAAGTTTAACGAAATAAATAAATAAAAAACATTTTATGATACATTTGATTCATTTTAGCCCTTATTAAAATTAATAATAAAACTATATTACACAACATAGTAAATATTTGTAGAAAACAACGAAAATCTCCTTTTAAGGACCATGGATCTCAGAAAACACAAGAGCACAGTATATACAAGGAAATTCTTTCCCTTTTCTTACTAAACAAAGTATTTCCATAGATTCAGAGGTTTCTAGACGTAATTCAATAACAAAAGGAGGAACAGATGTGCAATTTCCCGGTCTATATTTTTGAAAATAGCAGTAACTTAAGGTTAAGTAAATCTGTATTTCTCTTTATTTTTACAGGAAGAAAAAGTAATAATAAAAGTATTTCTCAATACTTTAGGCACTTTCTGTTGTACAAATAAAAATATATTGTTTTATGAATACAATTTTTAAAGACAATTTTCTAAATCATCTTTGACATCATATTGATGCTCTTGTTCAAATTAAACTTTATTTCAACTATGTTATATTTAACACAAAATATTCGAAGAGGATAAATTATAGAAAGAAAAATGCTTATATTCTCCCAACGGTTTGTTAAAACGTGGCACGGGGGCATTCAGATTAACATGCACATTAACAAACACGCCTATTTTAGGAATATATACGTTTAGTAATACAATTTTTAAAGACAATTTTCTAAATCATCTTTGACATCATATTGATGCTCTTGTTCAAATTAAACTTTATTTCAACTATGTTATATTTAACACAAAATATTCGAAGAGGATAAATTATAGAAAGAAAAATGCTTATATTCTCCCAACGGTTTGTTAAAACGTGGCACGGGGGCATTCAGATTAACATGCACATTAACAAACACGCCTATTTTAGGAATATATACGTTTAGTAAAACTTTGATGTAAAAAGGAATTTACAGACATACAATAAGAATTTAATTTTTACTGTTATAGATGCTCAGCAAAATGTTTACAATAAAACCTCGATCCATCATTTCTCAAGGGCAACATCAAAAGGCAACAGAAAATGAATCTCGTAAATGGATGTAGGGACTTGGTAAAATGTGTAGCTATGAATAAATTAATTACTACACAAAATGGAAATGCTTAACACTTTATAAAATATAACTAATATTTAGACACTTAACATGATTTTAAATATTTTGCGGCTTTGTTCAAGTGAATCGCCTGACTGTAAAAGACTGGCCCTTTATCAGTTCTACATTTGCTTGTACACAATCGTTGTTATACATAAAGAATTTAATTTTGAAAATACTCGGAATTGTGGTTCACGTGGTTGTAACTTTTAATCATGATTTTGTTTATTCACTGTTGTGACCTCTCTGATTGTTACATTACAATCAGTTGTCAATAAACTTGTTCCAATCGTCTTGGAGGAATCATCTCTTAATTTTCATCGAACGCAATTGATCTGGTTGTCTAAAACAGATGTTTATTCAATTTTCCTTGTTTTTCTAAATTCTACAAAAACGATATTGCAGAGAATACAGTTCAACAAAAGCGAATATTTTTTGAATATTGATGCCGGAAAAAAGTAACATTGGCTCTATGGGAACAAATTCGGTATGAAATGAATCGAAGGTGCATTACGGAAAATGAATAAAGCGTAAATGATAGATTGACGTTTCACTGTGTAAACAAAGTGAGGATTATATTTGAAATTATTTTATTGCTGATATGTTTCTACATTCAAAATTCTATTTTAGAAGACAACATATTTATTGGTTTTTCCAATGCGGTTGCACTTGCTTTTACAGCATTCTCCACTACCATGCAACGGATATTTGTTGGTCATTTTATATATGAGGCCAAAATTACAACTTAAACCAACAAAGTGGGTTTTCATAATTTAGAAAGAGAGAATTTTAAGTATTACAAAGAAATAACAATGTCACGCAATTTTACTTGCACATATACTTTCTATACTTTCTATACTTTCTGTATATACAGGGTGTCCCAAAAGGTCGTTTACAAACTTAACATGCTGGTCTGTCATATCATGATGAACAAGATTTATATAGGAGCTTGTGTCCGGAAATGCAAACTGTGACCGCTAGAGGGCAATAATAGCAGGAAAATCGCTGGATCGGTAGAAGCGGACCGTCGCGATCCCCCGACCTGACTCCCCTGGATTTCTACCTGTGGGGTCACATGAAGTCCATGGTGTACGAGATACCCTAACATCGGACCTGGATCTTATCGCCAGGATCGCGGAAGCGGCAGCACAATTAAACGGGTTCGTGAATTCATGCGCCGACGTTGTGAAAAGTGCATTGTGGCGAAGGGAAACAATTTTGAGCATTTGATGTGATGTAATCATCATCTGTAGTAAAAATCATATTAACACCGCTGTCTATATCATTTTTTTTCTCCTACTCCACACTCTTGATCACAGCGGTCGCAGTTTGCATTTTCAGACACAAATTCCTATGTAAATCTTGTTAATCGTGATATGACAGACGAGCATGTTAAGTTTGTAAAGGACCTTTTGGGACACTCTGTGTATAATGCTCGGTCATCGATGCTATAAAAAAAGGAGACTTTAATCATAACTATGTAATATGTTTATGTGCTTGGGTGAGAGAGTAAGAGAGATAGGCACAACTTATTTATCCATTGGATGTCAGTATTGTACATACAGAGTCAGTGACGAGAGCAAAAATCTTTTTTTTTTTATTCTCATATGTTCATCATGCCCCAGCTAAAAAGCACTATTAAAATATAGACCTTTTTAAATAGCAATCAGAACGTTAAAATAAGATGGACTCATTCCGATGGTTTGAGCATTTATTAAGTAGTATTGCGAACTCAGCAATTTCAAACCAAGTTGAAAAAAAATATATGTAAAATCCCAAGCCCAAGGTTAATTAAAAGTATACTGCAATACTCTCACGTTATAGCTATGCCTATAATAGAATAATAGGATACGATTAATAGGATAAAATAAAACTACAATTTGAATATTCCTCGCCCAAAATTTTTCACATTTATTCACATCTATAAATATGTGTGTGTGTTTGGTAAATATGCTTATAAAATAATACCTTTTATAAATGTTTTCTATTATTCAAAGATTAAATATATTTTTTAAAGTTTCTTAAATCTTTATTTCAAACGTGAATGACAGTGTTTTAAATGCCATGAACGGTGTAACAAAATGTATCCGATCATGTGAAATTATGACATTATTAAAAGAACTAGTTGCCATTTCTGATAGTATTTAAATAAATATTTGGAAAGCAAAAGTAATATCTTAAATGCTATTCTAAAAAAAGTACAAATGTTCATTTTTTTAATTCTAGAATAATTTTGCTTCCTTAGTAATGAGAAAATTGGATGAATGAAACATTCTTTTTATACCTTTGACTCATGAAAACGCAAAAGTTGTAGAATTGAAAACATTTAATTTTTCAATTCATCCTAAGAAGAATGGACGTTTGCACTTAAATCCTTACAAAATGGTTTGGCGTCGTTAAGGGCAACAGCTATAAACTATAATTAAGGAGTTCTCGATATTAAGATATTTCTTTGAGTTAATGGCTCTTAAAGATCATTCGAACTCTCTCTTTTATGAAAGTGATTTATTACTCATATGTAGAAAAGATGACAAAATTATTAGCCTTCCAAAAACTTATCGCTTTCAGTTAATTTTTTTAACTAAGCATTTAAATTAAGTATTTAGTATAAAGCAATTTTCATAATGATTTTATATACACATTTTTATTCACTAGATTATTCTTAAAGTTATTTTTCTATTTACTTATTTAATTTAATTTAAAATGTTGCTTCACAGTATAGTGCTACGCTCAGGTGTGTTTGTATTTTATATACATACTTGGAAGTAGCACTGTTTCTGAATATCAAAAAACCTTTATTAAATAACTACACAATAAATCTGTAGAATCCTTCAAATATTCACTGATTTCGCATAGTGCAGTGTTATTTATAATTTTTGTGGGTAGTTACGATCCTAATCAGTTTTGAAATATCACTGTTAATTATTTTTTACTTTGTCATAAATGTGAGGAATTTTTAAGAGTAGAATTGACCAGGCAGTTGCACTTCATTACTTGAATTACCTATACCGCTTATTAAAACTATATTTCTTGCCAATTACATTATCCCCAATATAAAGCTATAAAACCAATTTATGTTTTTCAGCATAAATTGTCTTATTTTTACTGTATGTTTCTCGAGCATTTTATTAGAGGCAGCCAACATTATTTCCTGGGACAACACAAGCAGAGCTGATCCTTCTAATTTATAAGCAGACTACCTCTAGCTTGGCTTACCACCTCAATAGGTAACATTTGATCTTGAAGCATATTGCAACTCCGAACTTATTTTACGTACCCCAGTTGCCATTAATAAACACGCTGGATCTCTGACGAGCCTCGAACTCTAAACCTTCCGGCTACGATTGCAAACTGAGGTACCGCAATCTGAGCATTACTATCCATATTTCTTTCAATATCAAGGTAGATTTTTATAACACTAAAATGGTAAATATCATATTAATGCTTTCCATAAAGCAACAACCCTCAAAAAACATTTGAATATTTTATTACACTCAATTTCCCTTACTCAATTTCCTTTATATTAAGTGATACTTATAGTGACTTAAACATATCGCTTGATACATTCAGAAAAGTTTTTTTTAAATACTATTTATATAGGATTATTTATAAATTTATTTTTAATTCATCTAAATAAATATTTGTACAAGGCATTTATATACATTTTCAAAATAAAAACTTGAATGACTAGAATTGATCTTAATTAGTCATTTCAACACAATTAGACACTCTAGGATAGAACAGGAACAGATTCATTTGAAACAATAAAGAAAAATACAGTATGTTTAGAAGGTAGCAGTAAAGTAAATGCAAAAACTATTTGATATTTGCGAAATTGTCTCAGAAAAGAAATGAAATTTATAGTTCATATGCTATATAAATTAATTTGTATTACAGATTTCCTGCCTGTATTAATTCCTAAATTGAAAATCATCTTAGGTTGAAGAACATGGATTAAACTTATCATAAATTTCAAATATATTTAACCCTCTCGCTGCGCATCCCCCGATTTCCACGGGCAACATAGATGTAGCAAAATTTGCGCAACCCGCGATTTCAGCGGGCATGCATTTGAGCCGTCTATTTAACTGTGCAGCCCGCTCTTTCCCCGTTTATTATTTCATTTTGGCTTTACTGTGATTTTAAATTGTTTATTTAGCTGTAAACTAACAGATGGCTTTAATTGTCCACATTTCTGCGATATATAGAAGAATTTTTTGTAGCATTTTGAGCGCGCTTTTCATAGCTGAAAGATGTCTGGCAGGAAGCGTTTCGCGAGTGATATAACCTATACTCCTGACGATACTTTCGATACTGATAGCACTTCAAGTATATTGAAGATAGTTATACGAAACTGTTGAGAATTTCTTGGATTCCTCTGAGGATAGTTATAAATCTGAAAATTCATTTTCTATTCAAAATGTTCGACAGTGGTGCAAAATTGATAAGCAAAATATTCCACCAGCTACTGCTTCATTTCCTTTCATTGGAAATCCCAGACTAAATTTCACTTTGGAAAACTGTTTTGGACTATTTTGAGCTATATTTTGACTATGTTATGTTGCAAATAATAGTAAAAGAGACCAACAGTACATAACAGTAATAGACCCTGAGGATAACTGTTCGATAATTTGCAAGCCATATACACCTAAATCCCATCAAGAAAGAGCCTCATAATAGTGTGCTGTCTGTTGTTAAAAAACTGAAGGTGGAACAAAAACTTTGAAAAGAAACGCGAATTTGGTGCAAGGATTGCGAGGTAGGACTTTGTCTCGAGCCTTGTTTCGAAATTTATCATACAAGACTTCATTTCTAATAATTTTTTTATAAGTCTTTTGCATTTTTTAATTAGTATATATGTTTTGCTTTTGTATTTTATAAAATAAATGATAATTTAACCAAGATTAATTTTCAAAATTTAGTTTTTATATCATTCTTCAATTTCATTATTCTGAACACCTTTTATTTAGGAACTTATTCTATGTTAAAAAAAACTCTTTTGCAAAAATTTTTTGTATGTTTTAACTATAAAATGTACATAGATTTCAAATATGTAATTAAAAAATAAGAATCTTTAGAATCTATTTTGATAAAAAAAATACGCGAGAGGGTTAAAAAACAAAATATTTTCCTTTAATAAGTAACTAACATATCCGGTTAACTAGGAAAATGTCTCATTCTGATGCTAACTATAAATTCTGTCCTTAATTTTTCTCTTAATGGAAATAAGCATCTTTAAAAAATGGTCAAAAATCAGTTTTAAAATTTTCTTTTATGAGCTAAATTTCTTTTATGAGCTTTTTTTATTTTGAATAAGATGACAGAAAATTTTTTATGCGTGATAACTATTTACTAAGATACATCGAATAAAATGGGAATATCATTTTACGGTTTTAAGTTTAAAAATCTGTTTAAATGTACATCTCATTCATGTTTAAAACGCCAATTCATATGATCATTCTTATTTTGTGAAACATTTTACATGGAACTTATTCTATGTTAAAAAAAAACTCTTTTGAAAAAATTTTTTGTATGTTTTAACTATAAAATGTACATAGATTTCAACCAACAGTACATAACAGTAGAGACCAACAGTACATAACAAAGAGACCAACAGTACATGACAGTAATAGACCCATGAGACTAACTGCTCGACACTTTGCAAGCCATATACACCCAAATCCCATCAAGAAAGAGCCTCGTAGATAGTGTGCTGTCTGTTGTTAAAAAACTGATGGTGGAACAAAAACTTCGAATAGATTTGACTTCGAATTTGGTGCAAGGATTGCGAGGTAGGACTTTATCTCGAGCCTTGTTTCGAAATTTATCATACAAGACTTCATTTATAATAAATGTTTTCTAAGTCTTTTGCATTTTTTAATTAGTGTATATGTTTTGCTTTTGTATTTTATAAAATAAATGATAATTTAACCAAGATTAATTTTCAAAATTTAGTTTTTATATCATTCTTCAATTTCAATATTGTGAACACCTTTTATTTAGGAACTTATTCTATGTTAAAAAAAAACTCTTTTGAAAAAATTTTTTGTATGTTTTAACTATAAAATGTACATAGATTTCAACCAACAGTACATAACAGTAGAGACCAACAGTACATAACAAAGAGACCAACAGTACATGACAGTACTAGACGCATGAGACTTACTGCTCGACACTTTGCTACCCATATACACCCAAATCCCATCAAGAAAGAGCCTCGTAGATAGTGTGCTGTCTGTTGTTAAAAAACTGAAGGTGGAACAAAAACTTTGAAAAGAAACGCGAATTTGGTGCAAGGATTGCGAGGTAGGACTTTGTCTCGAGCCTTGTTTCGAAATTTATCATACAAGACTTCATTTCTAATAATTTTTTTATAAGTCTTTTGCATTTTTTAATTAGTATATATGTTTTTGCTTTTGTATTTTATAAAATAAATGATAATTTAACCAAGATTAATTTTCAAAATTTAGTTTTTATATCATTCTTCAATTTCAATATTGTGAACACCTTTTATTTAGGAACTTATTCTATGTTAAAAAAAAACTCTTTTGAAAAAATTTTTTGTATGTTTTAACTATAAAATGTACATAGATTTCAACCAACAGTACATAACAGTAGAGACCAACAGTACATAACAAAGAGACCAACAGTACATAACAGTAATAGACCCTGAGGATAACTGTTCGACACTTTGCAAGCCATATACACCCAAATCCCATCAAGAAAGAGCCTCGTAGATAGTGTGCTGTCTGTTGTTAAAAAACTGAAGGTGGAACAAAAACTTCGAAAAGAAACGCGAATTTGGTGCAAGGATTGCGAGGTAGGACTTTGCCTCGAGCCTTGTTTCGAAATTTATCATACAAGACTTCATTTCTAATAAACGTTTTTTTTTTAAGTCTTTTGCATTTTTTAATTAGTATATATGTTTTGCTTTTGTATTTTATAAAATAAATGATAATTTAACCAAGATTAATTTTCAAAATTTTGCTTTTATATCATTCTTCAATTTCATTATTCTGAACACCTTTTATTTAGGAACTTATTCTATATGAAAAAAAAACTCTTTTGCAAAAATTTTTTGTATGTTTTAAACTATAAAATGTACATAGATTTCAACCAACAGTACATAACAGTAGAGACCAACAGTACATAACAAAGAGACCAACAGTACATAACAGTAATAGACCCTGAGGATAACTGCTCGACACTTTGCAAGCCATATACACCCAAATCCCATCAAGAAAGAGCCTCGTAGATAGTGTGCTGTCTGTTGTTAAAAAACTCAAGGTGGAACAAAAACTTCGAAAAGAAACGCGAATTTGGTGCAAGGATTGCGAGGTAGGACTTTGCAACGAGTCTTGTTCCGAAATTTATCATACAAGACTTCGTTTCTAATAATTTTTTGTAAGTCTTTTGCATTTTTTTAATTAGTATATATGTTTTGCTTTTGTATTTTATAAAATAAATGATAATTTAACCAAGATTAATTTTCAAAATTTAGCTTTTATATCATTCTTAAATTTCCTCATTTTGAACATCTTTTATTTATGACCTAATCCTATGTTAAACTCTTATGCGAAAATTTTTTGTGTATTTTAACTCTAAAATGTATATAGATTTCAACCAACAGTACATAACAGTAGAGACCAACAGTACATAACAAAGAGACCAACAGTACATGAGAATAACTGCTCGACACTTTCCTAGCCATATACCCCCAAATCCCATCAAGAAAGAGCCTCGTAGATAGTGTGCTGTCTGTTGTTAAAAAACTGAAGGTGGAACAAAAACTTCGAAAAGAAACGCGAATTTGGTGCAAGGATTGCGAGGTAGGACTTTGTCTCGAGCCTTGTTTCGAAATTTATCATACAAGACTTCATTTTTAATAAAAGTTTTGTAAGTCTTTTGCATCTTTTGTTAGTGTATATGTTTTGCTTTTGTATTTTATAAAATAAATGATAATTTAACCAAGATTAATTTTCAAAATTTAGTTTTTATATCATTCTTCAATTTCAATATTGTGAACACCTTTTATTTAGGAACTTATTCTATGTTAAAAAAAAACTCTTTTGAAAAAATTTTTTGTATGTTTTAACTATAAAATGTACATAGATTTCAACCAACAGTACATAACAGTAGAGACCAACAGTACATAACAAAGAGACCAACAGTACATAACAGTAATAGTCCCATGAGACTAACTGCTCGACACTTTGCAAGCCATATACACCCAAATCCCATCAAGAAAGAGCCTCGTAGATAGTGTGCTGTCTGTTGTTAAAAAAACTGAAGGTGGAACGAAAACTTTGAAAAGAAACGCGAATTTGGTGCAAGGATTGCGAGGTAGGACTTTGTCTCGAGCCTTGTTTCGAAATTTATCATACAAGACTTCATTTCTAATAAATGTTTTCTAAGTCTTTTGCATTTTTTAATTAGTATATATGTTTTGCTTTTGTATTTTATAAAATAAATGATAATTTAACCAAGATTAATTTTCAAAATTTAGTTTTTATATCATTCTTCAATTTCAATATTGTGAACACCTTTTATTTAGGACCGAATTCTATAATAAAAAAAAACTCTTTTGAAAAAATTTTTTGTATGTTTTAACTATAAAATGTACATAGATTTCAACCAACAGTACATAACAGTAGAGACCAACAGTACATAACAAAGAGACCAACAGTACATAACAGTAATAGACCCTGAGGATAACTGTTCGACACTTTTCAAGCCATATACACCCAAATCCCATCAAGGAAGAGCCTCGTAAATAGTGTGCTGTCTGTTGTTAAAAAATGAAGGTGGAACAAAAACTTCAAAAAGAAAAGCGAATTTGGTGCAAGGATTGCGAGGTAGGACTTTGCCTCGAGCCTTGTTTCGAAATTTATCATACAAGACTTCATTTCTAATAATTTTTTTATAAGTCTTTTGCATTTTTTAATTAGTATATATGTTTTGCTTTTGTATTTTATAAAATAAATGATAATTTAACCAAGATTAATTTTCAAAATTTAGCTTTTATATCATTCTTCAATTTCATTATTCTGAACACCTTTTATTTAGGAACTTATTCTATGTTAAAAAAAAACTCTTTTGAAAAAATTTTTTGTATGTTTTAACTATAAAATGTACATAGATTTCAACCAACAGTACATAACAGTAGAGACCAACAGTACATAACAAAGAGACCAACAGTACATAACAGTAATAGACCCTGAGGATAACTGTTCGACACTTTGCAAGCCATATATACCCAAATCCCATCAAGAAAGAGCCTCGTAGATAGTGTGCTGTCTGTTGTTAAAAAAACTGAAGGTGGAAGAAAAACTTCGAAAAGAAACGCGAATTTGGTGTAAGGATTGCGAGGTAGGACTTCGCATCGAGCCTTGTTTCGAAATTTATCATACAAGACTTCATTTCTAATAATTTTTTGTAAGTCTTTTGCGTTTTTCAATTAGTATATATGTTTTGCTTTTGTATTTTATAAAATAAATGATAATTTAACCAAGATTAATTTTCAAAATTTAGCTTTTCTTCAATTCTTTTCTTAATTCTTCAATTTCATTATTCTGAACACCTTTTATTTAGGAACTTATTCTATGTTAAAAAAAAACTCTTTTGAAAAAATTTTTTGTATGTTTTAACTATAAAATGTACATAGATTTCAACCAACAGTACATAACAGTAGAGACCAACAGTACATAACAAAGAGACCAACAGTACATGACAGTAATAGACCCTTGAAACGAACTGCTCGACAATTTGCAAGCCATATACACCCAAATCCCATCAAGAAAGAGCCTTGTAGATAGTGTGCTGTCTGTTGTTAAAAAACAGAAGGTGGGACAAAAGAAACGCGAATTTGGTGCAAGGATTGCGAGGTAGGACTTTGCCTCGAGCCTTGTTTCGAAATTTATCATACAAGACTTCATTTCTAATACTTGTTTTCTAAGTCTTTTGCATTTTTTAATTAGTATATATGTTTTGCTTTTGTATTTTATAAAATAAATGATAATTTAACCAAGATTAATTTTCAAAATTTAGTTTTTATATCATTCTTCAATTTCATTATTCTGAACACCTTTTATTTAGGAACTTATTCTATGTTAAAAAAAACTCTTTTGCAAAAATTTTTTGTATGTTTTAACTATAAAATGTACATAGATTTCAAATATGTAATTAAAAAATAAGAATCTTTAGAATCTATTTTGATAAAAAAAATACGCGAGAGGGTTAAAAAACAAAATATTTTCCTTTAATAAGTAACTAACATATCCGGTTAACTAGGAAAATGTCTCATTCTGATGCTAACTATAAATTCTGTCCTTAATTTTTCTCTTAATGGAAATAAGCATCTTTAAAAAATGGTCAAAAATCAGTTTTAAAATTTTCTTTTATGAGCTAAATTTCTTTTATGAGCTTTTTTTATTTTGAATAAGATGACAGAAAATTTTTTATGCGTGATAACTATTTACTAAGATACATCGAATAAAATGGGAATATCATTTTACGGTTTTAAGTTTAAAAATCTGTTTAAATGTACATCTCATTCATGTTTAAAACGCCAATTCATATGATCATTCTTATTTTGTGAAACATTTTACATTTATCACCATAAATACATTTTCATATTATAATTACGCGTACTTTTAAGTTAAAACGATTTGAAAGTATTCAGTTTCGATAAATGACATTCTAATTTATTGTTTATTTTTATACATAATGAAATGGAATTTTGTTTTGTAATTATATTTTAATTAAGTAAATTGACTAATGAAAAAATTCTTATTTAGATTGCTGATCAAGACAAATGTAATATTCTTGAAATAAAATTGTTCTGATTGCATTAGATGTTTCTAAGATTGTATGCGCATTAAATATAAATCAGATACCCTGTAGGAGGTCTCTTAACCATGTGTTTGGTACAATATGTCCCATGAGGATACAGTGCCATTAAGCATAAGAAAACCAACCAACCAAATATAAATCAGAAAGTGTAACGTAAATCACAATGTGAACAAAACTTAAAAATTATTCTAAAATGTGTTCTGTATTTTAACCTTTGCTGTAATTTTTAGACATAAACGTGTATGCTACAATGCTACTATACTATTTATGTAGCTACAATGACAATTTCTAATGTATGATATATATATATATTTGTAATATGTAAGGATTTTGACCTAAAACTAACCAATTAAATTATAATTTCATTTTTAAATAGGTTTCTGGTGATTCTATCCTTAAATTGCAACTTTTGTTATTTCCCGCCTCTTACTGGAAAATTGGCGACTCCGCATACTCCAAAATTAATTCCTGCTTGTCTCAGCAATTCTTGCATTACTCTTCTATATAATTAATAACATTTCACCACGCGTCATCACATTACTAAATATTAACACACTCATTAGCTGGTTCCCATCTCTATATAATGTACGAACCCAGAAGCCCTGGAGACGTGATATTCAAATTAAAAATTTCCTTGTCTTCTCTTTCGGCCACTCGATTGCACCCGATTCAAGATGGATACCGTTTTCTCCGTCAAAATGCCTATTACATATACACTCAAGAGCCAAAACATTATGACCAGCTGTCAAAAACGAGTTGGCCCACCTTTGGCGCGCAACACAGCTTCAACCCGCCTTGGCATGGATGCCACAAGTCCTTGGTAAATGGCCGGAGACAGATTGTACCAGATCTTTAAGCAACGGTTACGCAAATCCAAGATATTCCGAAAGGGTGGTCTATGAACTCTGTTCTGCCTTCCCATGACATCCCAAATGTGTTCTATCGGATTGAGATCCGGTGAGTTAGGTGGCCAGGGCATTAAGTGGAATTCAGCATCATGTTCCTGGAACACAATTTTAGCCTTGTCACACGGGGCGTTGTCCTGTTGGAACATTCCATTTCCAGCTGGAAAAACAGAGGCCATGTAAGGATGCGACTGGTTCACAATGATGTTCAGGTACCATGTACCATTCATGGTCTGCTCTACCACAACCATGGGTCCCAGAGATGCCCAAGATAACGTCACCAAAAGCATAATACCGCCACCACCGTCCCCTGTAGGACGTACTGTACATTGAGGGAGCAACCGTTCGCCTGGAAGACGGCTTATCCTGACATAGCCATCGGCGTGATGAATAACAAGCCGCGATTCATCTGACTAGGCAACTCTCTCCCACTGATCCATTGACCAGTCGCGATGTTCCCGTGCCCAGCGTAGGCGCAGTTGGCGATGACGAGTCAGCAAAGGCACACGAGTGGGACATTTGCTGCGCTGCCCCATATTCAACAGTGTCCGTTGAACAGTGAGCTCCGATATTATTCTACTTGGTCCGCCATTGTATTGGGTTGACAGCTGAGCCACTGTCTGGCTCCGGTTTTGCTTCACCATGCGAGACAGTCTCCGACAACCGTTTTTTGTGATAGCGTATGGACGTCCAATACCATGTCGTCTACTGCTGGTTTCACCGTCATTCATCCACTTTGCATAAGTACTAACAACTGTAGATCGCGAACAACCCACGAGTCGTGCAGTTTCGGAAATACTTGTTCCGAGCCTTCGAGCTATTACAATCTTCCCTCTATCAAAATCGCTTAGATCAACAGCCTTTCCCAAGTCACACAGAAGTAAGTGAAAGAATGATTCTTCAGACTCTCCAGCAGTAGGTAAATACCACTTCCACATGATCACGTGCCTTCCACGTCATCCAGGCGAGTGTAGGGGTGGTCATAATGTTTTGGCTCTTGAATATATATCGTTCATACATTTAAATTGGGCTAATTATAACCTATTATATTCATGTTGCTTTAATTATTTTCTTAAACATATGTACATTCTTTAAAATAAGATGAATTAAAATATAACATTTATTTAATATTGTATTAGGGAAAATATAGAATATCAGAAAAATTGCATGAGATATTTCACAAAAATTTAAAGAAAAAACGAAGATTGAAAGTTTGAGAAAGTAAGAAGCCTTTAATATAGAATATAAACATAAAATATTAATATAAAATAGAAATATAATAAAAATAAAATACAAACATAACCAATGTATCCCTAAATTTCTGCAATGGCTGTGAAGACTGTAACAACATGGAATTTAACAGAGCTTTGATTTTTGCATCGATAAAATGGGAACATACAAAGATTGTAGCATATAATTATTTATAAATTTATAAAAAGAAATAAATTTCATGTATTTCCCATTTTACACCAAATTTTAAATTACTCTAAGCTCGACATCTACAGTGGTTTCAAATTTAAATTATTGGACATACGGAAAATTTTCTCTGTATGATACAAGTTTTCGAAACGACGCTTGTTAATTTATTTCAACTTTAAAAGAGCTTAAATTATTTCAATTGTGAGCGGCTCGAATTCGGATATAATCATTTTGCTATTTAGATAACCGATAATTTAAACTTCATTACAAACGCATTATGTATTCTTCAGAATAGCTCAATTGATGCTTTTAATTTTCAAGCAAAATACATATATTCTGACTCATATAACATCCCTTTCTAAATGGTTAGTTACTGTTATGAAATAAGTTGTCAGAGCTAAACATCCTTTGGGAAAATTCATATTTCTTCCTGCTATGCACATTTTAGATAGATTTATTCCCTATAAATCTAAAATGAGAAGCAGAAAATAAGGTTTTTGTTAACAATAGGCAAAAATAAAGATAATTACATAATTTTCATGTTTAAGAAGTACGGGATTTTTTTCCCATTTTGTTTTTGAAGTTTTTTAAAAATATTAAAATTCAAAATATTTTAGTCTTGGAGTAAAATGATTCTTTTGTCCAATGTATCTGTTATTGAATGTATACTGTTGTTTCTCAATACTTTTATTCTCTTTTATCCCTGTACCGAGATAACTAATTGTCTATGATACCAATCCTTCTTCTAAACTTAACACGTAACTCTTTGTTGCTAAGTAAAGATAACCCTAATAATTTCGCAATTTGTAATCTGTGTTCTGCATTCAAGGCAAAAGCTGGTTTCTCTTAAGAAAATTAGAAAACTGCGTTTGCACAATGTGGAATCTTCATCCAATTACTTTAATGGCATTTAGACATACTCTCTTTCCACTGCTTTAGAATTGTTAAATCGAAGTTTCTACACTTAAAATAAACCGCTCTTTGAAAGTGAAATATTTTCCCTCCATATGAAAAATATTTATTGGCAGCAGCAGTTTTCTATAGATCCACGAGGAAAGTGTTTTTACTCAAAGGCAAACTGAAGAAACTAAAGACAAAAAGAAATGCAAGATTTACTTTACATTCTAAATATAAACATTGCCAAAAAAAAAACAGCATAGATATGTTACTACAATTATTACTCGGATAAAACTACAATTATTACAATTTAAATAGAAATGATAGTTGAAAACTGCTAATTTAATTAACTCCAAGCAGAGATTAATATATATGAAAACGCAGAAAAGAAATCCATTCCCTAATTAAATCTCATATTGTTTTAGTAACTTTAACGAATATTATCCTTAATTAGCATACATGGTATAGTTCGGAGCGTTACGGTCTTCTAATAGAATAATGAAACAGGAACCTAATGATTCAAACGACTATGAACATCCACGCCAGCAGTGAGACTCGAACCCTACGAATTCCATTCCACTCTAGGTCGGCGATAAGCGCTATCATATCTACTAATAAGATCAGTCATCTTTCCATTAATTTTTAATTATCTTCTAGAAATTGTTTGGATAAGAATTGATTTTAAATTAGAAAGTTTCACACCAAAAGAAAAAATTAAGTTAAAAATAATATTAAAATAGTATACAAGCACATGTATATATATATAGAGAGAGAGATATAGATAGAAATTGGTAATTACGATAATTTGCTAGGAAAACAAAGGCGACAGACTTAAGGCCGGTTGAGCATAATGCTTTCTACTCCTATAAGATATTTAAAAATAACAAGCATTATAGCATACATGTATAATATTAAGTCATAATTTAATTTCGAAGCTCATTTGATACTTAAATTTTTTAGATAGATATTCTGTCATTTACAAAAACACATTTTTACATTAAATACTATAACAAAACTTTTAATCAGGATTTTTTTACCGTTCACAAAAAATAATCCATTGTTTGTATAAAACGTAATAAGAAGTCGATTAAAAATGTTGATACAAATATATAAATAATGCTTTAAAATAATAGACCTTGGGCTTCGATGTTGAAGAAGGCAGATTTAATACAATTTAGTTGTCAAATGCAATTTTAAATATTTAAAACAATGCCAATATTCGCCTTTCTCTGCTCATCATGCATGCTGTCAGTTCATAGTGTACCAATTTAAAAAAAGAATAAAATCTTCGAAATTTTGATACAATTACATTTTTGTCTATGATAGAATTATATTTTTATAAGAAATAAGAGCATGTATAAAATAAAATTATTCATTTTGAACTGAACCTAAAATCATTATTTTTGACGGATCGAAAATAAGAAATGGTATATATACAGTAAACAAACAAAAAAAGAGTTTGACAGCAAGGAAAACCCATTTTGTAGTGAAATATTTTAAAAGCGACTAGTACTTTTAAAATGAAACATTAAAAAAAAATGGTAATTTCTTCCACGATTGACTGGGTTGAATTTCAATAAAACACTGCATTTAATTTTAAACTGATTTAAAGTTGAAATTTGGAGATTTCCACAGCCAAAAAAAAAAAAAAAAAAACTTGGACATTTATTTTATTCGCACTATACACTGATTTATGCAAATTTTATGCAAAATTTTTAAGGCACTGTTGTATTTTTGGCACGAATCCAAGTCAAAACTTTGAGACTGAACTGTTTATTTTTCTTGGTTTAAATATTGGGAAATGTAGACAAATCAAACTTCTATAGATATTAAACACTTAATTGTGAAACTATAGCACGAAAAGGAAAGCATAAGAGATATTTCAGAAATTGGGGAAAAGCCTCATTCAACAGTGCATTACGTAATTAATAATTATGAAAGATATGGATTTTTCTTCAGAACAAATGGAAGTGTTCGGCCCAAACAGATTTCTTCGCCTCTGTAGCTAGGCGGATACTGAGATTTGTTGAAGAGAATCCTACAATTTCTGCGGTAAAGATAGCAAGAGAGTTAAAGGAGGTATCTGTTGTCAATGTGTATCCACAGACGGTAAGAAATTTTTTACATTCTACGGAATGTAGAACCTATGCACCACAGTACAAACCATACTTATCTGCCAGATATGTGAAAAAACGTCTTGAGTATACTAAAAATTATATTGCAAACTCTCAAGATTTTTGGAAGTCTTCTTACTTAAGTTATTTTTACTGATAAAGATATTTTTACTTTTTTACTGGTGAAGAAAGGAATGTACAGAACTTAAATCAGCAAATATAAAAGTGACTGTTAAACATGGCGGTGGTAACGTTATGGTATGGGGTGCAATGGCAGCTAGCTGTATTAAAAATTTAATGTTTATTGATGGTATCATGGACAAAATCGCATATTTAAATGTTCTAAAACAAAATTTACCAGGCACAGCTGCAAAATTGAATTTAAATAGAAACTTCTTTTAACTTGTCCAAGACAATGAACCCAAGCATAACGCTCAGATTGTAGAGAAATGGTTATTATATAATGTTCAAAAAGTACTGCCCTATCTTCCACAAAGTCCGGATTTGAAACCTATGGAACACTTATGGGCGTTTATGGAAAAAGAATATGGGAGAGAAGAAAATAAAAAATAAAAATGAACTAAAAAGTGCTCTTCAGAATATATGGGACAGTGCACCAACAGACTTCCCTGAAAAGTTGGTCCTTTCGATAAACAAAGG
Organism: Pardosa pseudoannulata; assembly: GCA_032207245.1. Taxonomy (NCBI): domain Eukaryota; kingdom Metazoa; phylum Arthropoda; class Arachnida; order Araneae; family Lycosidae; genus Pardosa; species Pardosa pseudoannulata. The sequence goes on along the minus strand of CM063502.1, from coordinate 6,531,013 downwards.
ATTAGAAGCTGTTATAGTAGCCAAAGGATATCACATGATGTATTAAATGCTTCTCTTTAAAATTTAAAAGTTACTTTTTGTTACCTTGGATAAATGTCCAAGTTTTTTTTTTATAAAAATTAATATCGTTATAATGTTTTTTAAATTTATAATTTATGTTTATGTACTACTAAAATTAAAACAAGTTGTTTGATCTATTTTTGAAATTGTATTTTTTCGGAATTTTATTTTAGTTCAAAAGTATAATGTAATGCAAAATTATTAAACGATGAAATCTTGTAACCTTACTGTCCAACTTTTTTTTTTTTTTTTTTTCCGCAACGAAACATATTACGGTTTAAAGGCTAATGTTTTTGTCCGATATACTGGGAAAATCAAATATTGGTGTGAAAAGCACAGAAACTTTTTTTTTCGGGGTGAAATCGTACGTCATGGTAAATATTTATTTATATGAACCTAAATTTTTATTCTTAATATTAAATTCTATAGAGACAGGTGGAGTTTATAGTGGACCTAGATTCTTAGGGTGTAAAAATGTGACATAATAACCCAAATGGCCTCACTTATATAATCTTTTAAAATATAAATGTGCTCGAGTTTTGGGGGCTTTTGGGGTTTTGGTTTTTGGGGTTTTGGTTTTTGTTTGTTTGCTTTGCTTTGCTTTGTTTTGTTTTGTTTGTGTTTTTTTTCGATTTGGGGGGGGGTTGCAGTCATGACCATAAAAATGATACCGTTTCAGCTAAAGACCTTTATTAAGACAACGTTGAAGGACGGGTTCCCACTTCATCATAGGGTCAGGACAAACTGAAAGGTCAGCTAGCATGAAGTTATATGTACAAGACACGTAACACCTGGGTCAACATCTGTAGGAAAATATCTCTAGCAAAATCTGTCTCCGACAGCGTGTATCTCCTTTTCA